>JAKUCD010000139.1:0-24278 GCA_030563525.1 Nadsonia commutata
GTTAAGGTCCTGATCTCTTCGGAGGCCTGGGTTCGAATCCCAGAGATATCACCATGTTGGTTCGATGGTCTAGTAGGTTATGGCATCTGCTTAACACGCAGAACGTCCCCAGTTCGATCCTGGGTCGAATCAAATTTTTGCCTTTAAACAAGGGATACAAAGCGAATTTTGTTTTTGATAAAACGTACAACCTAAGAATAAATGCGGTATTCAAGCTCTAAAAATATCTTAGTTTTTCAATTTTTTGGTATAGTAAACATGTTTTAAGTTAGCTAATTTGTTGGTGGGTTTGGGTTAGTGCTTCTACCGTTCAGCAACATGATACGCCGGAAAATAGATTGTGGTAGTATTAATAAATAACATGGATTATTTAAAATACCAAATTAAAAGGCAGTTGATAAATAACAATTTTAATTGGAACATATTCAATAAGGTTGTTGGTTAGATCTTTATTGGTTTCGGTTTGAAAGGAATCTGATATATTCAACTGGGTACAAGGCGAACAGCTTCATTATTGACAATGAATATATAAGAAATAGGAATTCCATCTAGGGTTTTTCACAATGATTATTTTTGATAAGTTCTGTTTTATTTTAAGCCTTCGGGGGAGGACGCAGAGAATCGTTAGATTGTTGAAAAATATGACAAGAGTAGATATTTCTCAAAGTATATTCTTACTCCTTTCAGGAAGTACCAATATTCAATTAAACCAATGGTTTTGAACTAACTATGATCTGTTTTCTTTCATTTTTTTTTTTTTTTAAATTCAATTTTCAATTATTTTTATATTCCGTTAATATTTTGATAATTGAAACATCCATTATTGTTTTGTTATTTCTCTTTGATCCAATATTATATGGTTGTGTATTGATCTCTCAGCTATGGAGAATAATTGGGGTAGATTCTAGCTATAATTACAATTTTTGTAAGTCCGAATTTTGTTGATATGTGTTGCATTATATGACCCAGCCCGTTTGTGAGTATTTATACGGTTGATACGAGTTACAATTCTTCTACGGTAAATTCAATTTATCCAAAAAACGGATTAAATGATCTAAAATAAATTGAACCTGTGTTTAGATTAATGAATAGTTATCTCGGGATCTTGGTCTGTATACGTTAGTTGTTACCCGCTTCGTTACGTTTAGTTTTAGAAAATCCGGTCTGATATTTAATATGAAACATAGTTTACAGGAAGCGAACGATGAGCGAAGCAGTAGCGAAGAAGATTAATAAAACTAGATGTAACTTTAAAAGCTAATTCTCGCAAACTCTATAATTCACCTTAAATGATAAAAGTAGTTTCTGTTTCCAACGATTTGTAGGATTTTTCTCACTAGAATCAGCCTAGCCCACACCTTTCATCCTATTGTGGAAGGCCCTGTACTAAAAGTAAATAAGCTTCAATAATTTCATATCTTTTCTGAAGACCTTATTTAACAAAAAGGATTCCATTGAGGTTTTTCAGCAATGTTTTGTGCCTTGTGGCTATCTTTTTTATTACATTTTATTTATTCCATAGTTTATCCCTATCCTTGAACCATGGTATTTAAACGGATAGTTTTCCCTTCAAATTTTTGTGAAGAATACGACAATCATTCACGCCCCGTTTCTGTTTTTGTTATATTGATCTGTTTTCTCAATCCCTAATTTATTTTCATGATTAAGTTTGTTCAAATTGATAAGGACGGTTAATGGTATTCTCATATATGGCATTGTAATAGGGAAGATAAAGGATTTCTAGAATGATATTAAACAAATCCTCCTCCTACATAACCAAAGAACGAACGCAGCAAGTGAGTGGGTTTTCGAAATATAGAATTTACGAAACCTAATAAACACTAGATGTTCAAAATTGAAGCATTTATTAATGGAAAATTGGCTATGTTCAATCAAAGAGCCCGAGATATCATTATTAAGTTCATGTAATAATGGATACAAAGGAGAGGAATCTTTTGTATCGAATGAAAAATGATGTGGGGCGAAGGAATAAAATTGACAATCGCAGAAGGGTTTGATATCTGTAATAATTTACTATTTTCAAATAGGTAACATTGAATTTTTATTAGTTTTTTTTCTTGGTTTCTTTGTCAACTATTGAATATTTACCCTTGAAACATTGAAAGATATCTTCAATAATAATAAAATTAAATAAAAGAATTATTTCACATAATTATCTTACAATATACATTAATATAATTATTAAAAGGATAAATTATATACACTTCTCAACAAATGCCCCGAGCCCTTAACCTCCTGAATAATCTCTTTCATCACACGTTCGTTCGCTGCACTCACTCACAAACTTTACCCGACCCTGGCCGATAGTTCGGGATATACTGCCGTGCAGCATAATAATGACACCCCATACTTTTCGAGCCGCCCACAAGGTATTTATGAATATTTTATATGAAGAAACCAAGGAAAATAAAGCAAAAGGAAATTGCTCAAGGTTGATATTCAGAGGGTGCGCGCGAATAGAGTACACTCTAAGGATTAAATGAAACGAGATGATTTTAAAATATTGCAATTACATTAAGAATCCTTGAGCGACTGAAGTTGACTTCTATACTGAGTAGATTAAATAAGGGGGGTATTCCCGAATTTGAACTGAACATTATTTAGGCCGAACTAATCAAAGCGAATAGAACAGAAGGGGTATAGTAGAATAACCAATTTCATTGAAGGTGGTAAATTAGTGATGGAATTGTTTTTCAATTGTAGAATTATCATGACGGCTTCCTTTTCAAATGAGGTTGATCAAACAATCTCACCCGTGCAAACATAGGATCGCTGGATGATGTACTTGTTTCCTTTACTTCAACCGGTTCTTGAATACCATAATCTCTTTCCCAGGCAATCTTGGGTAATTGAATAATATGCTGCATTGAGGGAACATTAGGTATTGTTCCACTTGATACAAGTGAATCCATAAATTGAGTAGGATCCATCAGGGCTTGTTGTTTAAGTTTCTGTAATTGTTGAATATCATTGGTAGCAGCTTGTTGTTGAGCTTTAAGTAAGGATAATGTGGATTGAAGCGCGATATAATCGGGATTAGCTTCTAGTTTGTCGTTTTGATTCTTAGTGATTGATGATAGAGTGTTGATCATGCCAGTACGGTCGGGATCTACATATTCGCAATGATTACTTTTCGGCGATGGACCCTCAGACAAAACCATAGTAGATAGCAATAATTGATAGTCTTTCAATTGCCTTCTAATCGTGAGTGGCGTTGACATTAATAGACCCAAGTGATTACATAACACACCGATCGATAAGGAACAAACATAAATACAATCTATGAGCATATGAGTACGATCAATATGTGAGAACTAAATGACCACTCCTTACTCAATTTCGTTACGCTTAGTGAGATTGTCGCTAATAGAAGTAATGCAAATACTTTAAGGTCAGACCTATATAGAGAAAGAGAAATAAAAAAGAAATACTAACCAAATTACAGGATTAAAAATACATAAGATAAAAATGGGTTAAACTTTGTGAAACAAAAAACCTCCTAAAGTTTAAGGAATGATGAACCGGCCTTGATATGATCCTTCTTAAGTCTACCATCAATATCACGCTTTTCACCAGTTTTACCAATAACGGTAACATTACCCTTCTTAAGGGTTTCAAGCACACTAGCTCTTGAACCTTCCTTTTGAGCCTTTTGCTTTTGCTTTTCTTCTCTAGCTTCAAATGATTTAGCACGCTTAGTCTTATCACGACGACGTTGTCTTTTACGTTCTTCACGAGTCATTTCAGATTTGGAAACAATCATACCACTAGTACTAGCCACAACTTCACGTTTAGCATCACGAGATTCACCAACCTTGTAAACTTCTTGGGGTGCTAAAGTAGCATCTTCAGCCAAAGCGGTAGGTTGAGCATCTTCCATAGCAATGGCGGGAGTATTGGCAACAATAGTAACACTTTCCTCCACAGGACGAACGGTGTAATTCCACGATGAAAGAGTATCAAGGGTATGAGACAATGATTTGAAAAGAGCCTTAACTTCATTATGACTAATTTCTAATGTTGATGGACCTTGATTTTTAGTCCAATTTTCAGGATCCTTCGCCTTTTGATGATCAGCTTCATAAAGTTCAGCTAATGATTGTTGAGATTTAGTTTCTTGTAATTCAAATCTACTAGCGGCAGATTTACGTGGACCCATCATTGCGTTCATTGCATCCTCAGGGTTACGACGAGGTAAATCATCAAAATCATAAGTCTTAATACGACGACGAATAATATCTTCTAATGTTTCAGTTGATTCTTGAGTAATTACAGGAACCGGTTTAGCACCACGTTCGAATTCCATTTCAGTATCAATTAATGAATCAGTTGGTCTATCACGAGCTCTTGCTTCACCACGAAGAGCCCAAGGTTTGGCTGCTACCATTTCAGATTCTAATAAAGCGATTTGAGACATTAATGCTTTCTTTTCCTTTTCGTGAGTTGATAATACTGTCTTTTCATTATTTTCATCAACATCATTATCTGATTCGACATCTGATTCAGCGAATAAATCTTTACGAACATTATCCATAGCATTTTCATATTCCTTTTCATCAACTTCTGATCCAAATCCATGGAAATCATCTTCATCATCTTGATTCTTGGGTTTCTTTGGTTGAAAATTATTACCTCTCTTTGGGGGTCCTGATCTAAAGGGTTTTCTTGATGATCGTCTAGGACCAAAGAAATCTTCATATTTAACATCATCTTCATGCTCAGATTCTGCGTTGTCATCGTGGTCGCCAGTTTGAGCATCTAAATCAGCGAAATAATCAATTTCTTCATCATCGTCTTCTTCTTCTTCGTCGTCATGGTCCTGTAACTTTCTTCGCTTAACTTCATCAGCACCAAAATTATTATCTAGCGCCTTAACTTGTTCATTGAAATCATCGATTGAAAAGAAACCATCGTTCAATCCAAAGGCATCCTTTTCGTAGTCTTCTTCTCCGGCTTCTTCTTCGGCTTCTTCTTCGGCTTCTTCTTCGGCCTCTTCTTCGGCTTCTTCTTCGGCTTCGACTTGTTGTTCTTCAGCGTCTTCGAAGATTCCCTCATCATCATCTTCATCTTCATCTTCATCTTCATCATCATCATCTTCTTCTTCTTCTCCATCGTCTAATTCAAGACCATCATCAGATTCTAATTGTTCAGCAAAGGCAACATCGGAATCTTCTTCAAGTTCAGATTCTTCAAGATCTTCCTCATCATCTTCACTATCGCTATCATCACCTTTTAATTCAGGGATCTCCTCCCCAAGCAACTTCTCAACGACACCATCAATAACCATTTGAGCTTGAGCCCAAACTTGTTCAGCGTCAAGACCTTCAATGGTAATACCATCATCAAATATACTATAATGAGGAGCGATAGGATCTAAATTTAATTTAACTGAAGCTAAGGCGGCATCAACTAATTCAGCTGAGGGTGTAAGAATATCCTGAGGCGCCGAACGTAATAAGTCTAAGAGCACAGAGGACATGGTGGAATTATTTAATATTTACTGTGCGATAACCAATGTCGGGAATTAATCCAAGTTGGTATGTTTCAGATATATGTTGTATATATATATGTGTATATATAATATGGTTGAAAGATAAATACAATCTAGTCACAGTTGATATAAAAATCCAAACAGAACCACTGATTGATTGATTATGCTTATGATTGTCAGTTAAACGAAACTTTCAATATTGAATTTGGGTTAATTTTTTTTCATTTTTCTTCTTTGGGAGTTTTGATTATATTTTTTTTCATTTTTTCGTTTTTTGAGTATGCGGTGAAAAGCGAATGCAGTGATGGGCGTATTTGTGGGGCTGGAAATTATAGGATAACTCAGGCTGGGAAGAAGGCTGCAGATTTTGAGAAAACGAAAATCAAAAAAAACCAGATTCCAAAAAACGAAAAAACGAAAAATGGGAAAATCAAAATAAATTTAAAAGTTCGGAATCGGAAGGATGACTAATCGGGGTTCCGAGTGCCGCACTGAAGTAATTCGATGAGTCCGGGGGTGGCATATAGAGTAGAGAATAGAATAGGTATATGACAGGGGCAGGGAAAATATACAAATATGAGATAAAGGGAAATGTAATGGCAATGTTATTGAACAAAATAAAAAGATAAAAAAACAATATGATATGTCGATATGTCGATACCGGGGGTACTAAAACAGAGAGCACAAACTATCGATGGTATATTGCCATGTGCGTACGATGTATTAGTTAATCCGAAATTATTTGAAATCCCCAACTCCCCCGACTCGCTGGGGAGCTGCTGGGAGGATGCTTGGGACCTGGTTCTGTGTGCCGGGAGGATCCAAAAAGTCCCAGGAACGGAAGATGCAAATAGTTGCTAATCTCTAGCATTTCTGTTGGGACATTTCAGCAATCCCACGGGGACATCCTAACATTTCCACTGGGGCACTCCGACCTGGCCGCTTGGAGAATACAATTCCCAGCAAAAGGCAAAATCCCCAGCGAACTCGGCAGGCATTACCCCGCGGCATCACCCGATACACCACTAAAATGCTACCCCTCATCTCCGCCGGCCTCACGCAACGTTCCGAACACATTCTTCTTCCGAGTCTTTCAATCTGCCACTCCCTTCTGGTTCATCTTTAATCCACTTGCTTCAATTTTGCTCTCGATTGAACCGAATATACCTTTGCGTACTTTTTACTCTTCATAATCCTCTTTTATTCATGTCCGCTGGTCTTATTCGTCATGCCAAGCCGGCTCGTGCCGTTGCTTATTTAGCTCAGCGTGGTAAGTAAACAAAACAAACTGACACTTGTTGGCTGAATTGAACTCTCACTTCCGGTCAACTTTGTCGTCACTCGACTTGGTTCGCTCAATATTCATACTAACTTATTTAGCTATCTCTACTACTCGTTACGTCTCTGCTGCGTCAAATTTCACTATGCCTGCCATGTCCCCTACCATGATGGAGGGTGGTATCATCGAATGGAAATTCAAGGAAGGTAAGTGTTTTGTTATATAACACCCCATTCTGTCATTAACTAACATAAAATAGGTGACTCTTTCTCGGCTGGTGATGTTTTACTCGAAGTTGAAACTGATAAGGCTCAAATTGACGTTGAAGCCGCTGATGATGGTATTTTAGCTAAAATTTATGCTGTTAATGGTACAAAGAATATTGCCGTCAATACTCCTATTGCCGTTATCGCTGAACCTACTGATGATTTATCTTCATTAATTTTACCTTCAGTTGATTCGGTGGCTCCGGCTGCCCCGGCTGCTGCCCCTGTTAAGGCCGCTTCTGCTCCTCCTGCTCCTGCTCCTGCCGCCCCTAAAGCTGCCCCTAAGACTGCTTCTGCCTCCACCCCCTCATCCACTGGCCTAAACAGAGCTAACCCTAATCAAACATTGCTACCCTCAGTAACTCAATTACTACACCTTCACAATATCTCATCTCAAGACGCGCTTGAATCCATTCCTGCATCAGGTCCTCATGGTAGATTGTTAAAAGGTGATATTTTAGCCCATATTGGTGCTATTAGCCCTGAGTCAGTTACTTCATTAATCTCTACATTACACAAATGGTCTAAATTGGATTTATCTAATATTAAACTTCGTCAACCGGTTGTTGCTGAAGCCAAGTCCACTAAATCCGCACCTGTACCCGTCGCCGAACCTCGTATTATTCAACAAACGCTTAATTTAGATTCCTTAGCCGAACTTAATGCTACCTTAAATGGTACCCTTAACACTACAGTATCATTATCTTCATTAATCAATAAAGCATCGAAGAAAGCCTTACTTGATGCCGCCCGTCAAAGATCTCAACCCCGTCGTAGCGTTTTATACGATGCAGCATTTGAATCTTTATTAATTCCCTCTAGAGATATTAAACCATTTAAGTCAACCATCTCCTTAACTAAGTCCAATAAGTCTTCCACAGCATCATCTCGTGGTGCTGATATTTTTGATCTTTTATCATCAAAACCTATTCGTCGAACCACTCAATCAAATGAGGTTTCACCTCAATCGCTCAAGGTTGATGTTATTGTTGATGAATCTTACCCCGGTGCTGAAACCAGTGCCTTATTCTATTTAAATCGTTTATCATACTATTTAACTGAGGGTAAGGGTGAATTACTCATTTAGGCGAGTAAAGATCACATAACGAGCGAAGAGCACACGAAGGGCGAATCAATGAGTGTGCGATGATTGTGCGATGAGTGAGAATTACAATTAATGAATTAGATACTCGTAACACTGAGTGAGATTAATGCAACTCATCTCGCAACTCATTGAGTCTCTACCATACTTAGTTAGCATAGAGGTTGAAAATAGATTCAACCATTTAATAACAACATCATTTATTTATCATTATTTTTATTTTATTTCTTTTATAGTTTTTCTTTGCTCTTAATATATTATAGAAAAAACAAAAAAAATCGAAAATCTGCGTATTACCCCGCGTTGATCTCCCAGTTTAACCGAGGTCCCAAATCAATCATAATAACTCATTTAATCACCAACTCAAACATTTCATCAAAAATCAACAAAGATGACGATCAAAATTAACGATCAAGCTAGTTGGGGATCAAGAGTGCTTGGAATTTATGAAACTTTCTTATTAAAGAATGCTAATCAAATAACATCAATCGAATCGACGATTAATTCAGTTAGTTATATCTTACCGGGAAGATTTAAGGATGTTGAAATTGCTTCAGAGTCATGTAAGTAATGAATGAGCCTAATAAACATAGCGAACGAACGAGTGAGCTAAGTGAATTTACACTTTAAGCTTCACACCTCGCTATGCTCGGTTTTTGTCGGTCTGTTATTAACCTTTTAGTATGTGCAATGTTACACATCCTCAGCCTTTATCATGATTCAATTGTAGTCAAGGCCACCGCAAGATTAGCGAAAACAAATCCATCATTAAGACCATCATTACACAATCGATACACGGGGAATTTGGTGAATAATGAATCCAAATATCGTAAGGCAGTAATTCTATTAACATTTATGCAATCAACTCAATTATTAGCTGAAATGGTTGCAAAGAGGAAACAACAAGGTAATACCCAAGGTTCCAAAAACTATTGGCAGACAATCATATTGCTTGAATTGGCAAAGGTGATTTGTCGGTTATCAATGTTTAAATCTAGTGGTTATAAACCCCTTATGATGGCGGCAATGCCCGAAAGAGAAATTGATCCATCAACATTAGCTTATGATGAAGATGGGAAATTAATCCTTGGAAATGAAAATGAACAACAGGAAGTAGACACAGATACAAACGCATGGTCAATGCCACGTACGGGTCAAAAGGTACCACACAACCCTGTCTTTGACATTAATGGATACTTATCAGAGCGAGTATTAAGACCTGATGATGTTAATGCCCCTAATGATCTTATGAGATCATTGACCGGTAAAGCTAAATTAGGTGAGATTTTGTACATTTTAAGACCGTTAATTTATGCTGGATTAGTTTATCATGTCAAGTCGTCTGGAAGGGGTAAGAAATGGTCCAAATGGTCACCTTGGTTAGCCGGCCTCGCAATGGAATATATATCTCGACAATTAATTATTCAATCATATCGACAATCAACAACTACAAGAGGGAAATTACAATCAAAATTAGAATCAGAAATGTTGAATGAAAGATGGAGATCATTAGCTTGGTGGCCATTAAGAGGTCAGGGTTATGAATCAATCGTTAGACCATTGGCCACTGTGATTATTAATAAGATTCAACCAATTCCTGGTGTTAATTTTTTGGCTACCGTCGCTGAAGATTATTTGTATTTATTAGATAATTTTCATTTCGCTAGTTCTACCTTGTAAATGTGAATAGTGAGCGAAGCGAGCTGTAAACAACCAAAATCAAAGCTGAACGATAGATAATTACTTTGTAATATATCATAAAATACAAACTCAATATAATTACATATAAATACAATACGAACATAATCGTATAAAACATTATAATGATTATTACACCCACTTACACCCACTTACTCTCGCTTCGCTCGAGTTTTGTTTGTTTGTGCCTGAAGTTTCCCGCGGGAAGTATCTCGGGAAGGATACCCGACCGTCGCACCAGCGGGGTTCGATGATGCTTAATCTGTGTTTAAATCGTGTCCTTCTAAATAAACAAGAAATAAACACACTTATCAATCACTCACTACTCGCTTCACTCGTAGTTCACTTTTAAAATGATCATTTTATCCAACGCTGACTCCAATGCGTACTTAAAGTCGCTCACTACATACACCTCCTTATCATTAATTCAAACTAAATTAGCCAAAAACCTAATTGCCTACTCTCACAATCACGACCTTATCCCCGCCCGAACCGTTATTGAAACCAAACCTAATGTTACTCATTTATTCATGCCTACCATTGGCAGCAACATTGGCATCAAAGCCCTAACAGGGTCAAGGGAAGGGTTCAAGGGTATGACTGCCATTTTAGATCCGGATAATGGTGTACCATTGGGCATTTTGAATGCAGAATCAGTAACTGCCTTCCGTACCGCTCTTGCCTCATCATTGGCATTTGATAAGTTTGCCTTGGACGGTGAAAAGAGTAAGAATGTTACTGATATTATCTGTTACGGTTCAGGGTTACAGGCTTATTGGCATTTAAGATTATTCTTGATCTCCCTATTCACTCATCCTGACAGATCCGCGCCCATTAATAAGGTCACCGTTCACTTATGGAATCGTACCCAACCTAGACTTGTTGAACTTCTCAATCAATTAAAGTTCGAATTATCTTCCGAATCATGGTTTACTGAAAATGTAACTCTTTCAATCACCGAAACCCCCTCACTCGTTACACCTAAATGTCAAGTAATCTTCGGTTGTACTCCCAGTACTGAACCTGTTATTAAGAATGAATTCATTAATCAAGATCCTAACGTCCCCGTATTCATCTCTCTTATTGGTAGTTATAAACCCCACATGCAAGAAGTCGATAGTGAATTAGTTAGATCAATCAATGGTAAAATCCTCGTTGATTCCGTGTCTCATGTATTCGATGAAGCCGGGGAAATTATTCAAAATAATGTTCCTAGGGATCAATTGATTGAAATTTCTCAATTTTGGGATAGCAATGTTAATACAAGTGATATTAAAATTGGTAATACTGAGAATAATATCACTCTTTGGAAATGTGTTGGTTTGAGTATTATGGATATTTGTGTTGGTGCTGAAATCGTTAGGGTTGCAAAGGAACAAGGTTTTGGTATTAATATTGAAGATTTTTAAACGGTGATCATAATCAGTAACCGCAGAGTGTATGCTCGAATAGCTTGAATAAAAATGGCTTTCAAATTCATATCATATAGCTTAAAAATTTAATAAATAATGATAATTACAATCCACACTATGAGCAAAGTGTTATCAAATCTATATAATCCAAAAAATATTTAAAAAAAAAAAAAAACAGACTGAATTCATTCAATTATTAACATGATATTTACATTATTTATATGCAGGTAGAAAAGGAAGGGGAGGTGTAAATATATGAGACGGGTGAGAGAGGAATGGGTGAGGGGGGAGTGAGGTGTCGTAAGGTGCTTAAAAGTCTAATCGCCGCCACTCATATCTCACTCTCGCTTTACTTGCGTGGGGGATTATTCGTTATACACCCTGCTCCCCTGCTTCACAAACACAAATCTCCCTTCCCCATTCACTATTCAAGACTTGTTTCCCCGTAATTCTTCTCTTTGGTTGAGGATCAAGAATTGAATAAATTACATTCCTACACCTTGCCCTTTGTAAATTTTCAATTGGATTAAAACCGTCTTTATGTTTCCTACCCTGAAGATATTTAGCATAATAAATATCATCATTCGGTTTTGCTATTTGCCAAAGATACGACCCTGTACGCATTGCCATGTAAATAACACCAGTAGCCCAAATATCAACTGCCCTTGGATCGAATTGGGAATCTCTATATTCTTCGGGGGCAATATATGGAGTTGATCCACATACACCTGAAGAAAGATGAATATCTTTCTCCCATGCCATACGGAAACATTCACCATTACCAAAATCTGAGATTTTAATTGACCCATTTTGTGACAGTAAGATATTTTCAGGTTTTAAATCACAATGGGCAACACCCATATCATGCATATAAACAACACCACGTATAATTTGTTTAAAGAAACAATCAGCTTCTGATTGTTCAAGACCACCTACCGAAGCCAAGATTAATGAATATAAATCACCACCGGCACAAAATTCCATTACTTCACAATATTCACCCTTTGCATCCTTCATTAGATCTAAAGTTTGAATAATATTTGGATGATGTAATGATGAGGAGATACAAAATTCTGATGTCAACCGTTTGGAGAAATTTACCTCTGATTCTTGGGTGCGTCGCTTAAATTCCTTAACGGCGAATAATGTATCTCTTCGAGTAACATGATCATATTTATGTGATACTCTAACAATACCATAAGCGCCCTTACCGATAACTTCTTGACATTTACCATATTTCTGTAACAGAGACGCATTATTATCCTTGCACGCGGCACCACCGTTTCTTACCACTGAAGTTACCTCCTTTTCACCATTTTGAATTTGTGATACTAATCCTGACATTAAACTAAGATGATGTTGATCAAGTCCACCGGGTGATGGCAAGTCCGATATCGTATCGTCCAATTCATCCGAGAGTGATGAAAGTGAAATGTAAGGCGGGCACAGGGGAGCAATTAATGCTCCGCCATTGGTACTTGGAGAATTCACGGCATTAACAAAATCAGGTACTGCACTAACGGCATCATCACGTACTTTCTTGCCTGTACCGAGGATATCTCTCAACATCCCGCCCAACTTTTCTTGACGACGCGTTGATTTTAAATGATGTAAATGATACTGTTTTGATTCATCCAATGTCACGAATCTTGCCATACCTTTCCCGGAAGCCGATAATGATGATGTTCTCGATGATATAGGTGATAGATTATTACGTGTCTCCGTCGGGGAATTCATGATATTGGAATTTGGTATCGTTGGAGTTATAGGTGGTGTTGAAACTGGCGGCGTAAATACTGCTGGATCAGCCAATGTGGTATTAACTGAATTTGATAATAGCATCATAGTCGGCATCATTGGTGTGGTCGTGTTGGGCGGGGTGGTGATTGCAGCTGTTATAGGTGACGCCAAGGATGACAATGATGCGGTTGAAGATGCGGTTGATGAAGTCTCAGATCCATTAACCTTTTGTAATGGATGAGATGGGTTAGTGGCAAGGGGCTTTTTACCATTAAACATCCCTTTTAACTTATTTAATGTAGCTGAAGATTTGGATTGTTTTGAATTCATATACGTGAGATGTGAGATGGGCCCAGCGGTAGATGAGGATGAACCGATTGGACTAGTAGCGGCCAGCGGAGGCCCAGAGAGTTCGGATGACACCATTATGAAAACAAGATAACAATAAAGTAGAAGAAACTGTCTATATTATCCACAAAGATACGATAATCCTGGTGATGCGAAGAACTTCTGGGGACGGTTGTTTTTGGCGGTCTTCAAGGATATTCCCTGCTGACAAATCAAGAAAAATAATGCGAAGAAAATTTAAAATGAAAAAAATAAACAATGAGGGAATAAACAAAATAATGTATTTCTAATGAATAAAAGTAATTCTTTAGAGTAACTATTTAGAGTAATTATTTACTATTGGTTAGTTATATACCCACCCAAGATTTTATAATTTCTACCAATTTTGGCACTGCAACCATAATAATCATAAATGTACCGTATAATACAAAACTTAAGCTACTTAACGCGGCGGCTCTAGGATCTAATTTTAATAAATGAGCAGTAGCAACGGCACTTGAATTAATACCTAATGTAATCCCCCTAGTTAAATAATCATTCTTTCTTACCCTCAACCCCCTGGGACCTAGTAAGAAATCCCCGATAAATACGCCCAATATGCCACTTAAAATAGCTATAACGGCAACTAAATTAGATGAACCCCCCAGGGCATCATTGATTGATAATGCCAACGCAAGAGTAACACTTCTAGCGGCGAACGCTAATGAACGGTCCGGTGATATACCCATATGATAACATATTGGTGGGTATACTAATAAACTCGCCACTGCGGCGACGATATTAGTGATCATAATTGTGACGAAGTTGCGATATAATTCAACCCTATAATTGTACATTGGAATAGCCAACGCTACAATACTAACATCCATGAGTGATGAGAATACATCACCGGCACCGGGCTTTTGTGTGCCATGAGTGTCGTCAAATAAGTAAAGGTATTTACGACCGGTACGGAATGCTCGAAGGTTATCCATAATATCTTCCCCGTGCATAAGACTGAATAAATAGATTATTAGAATAGTAAGAGCTGATCCCATGATTATGGGATGAAGTAATCGTTTATAACGGGCGGGGATCAATAGTGCCACCTTATAACAAAGAATCGTTAGAGGTAATTGAATAGGTAAGCTGTATGATGTGATAAAGTAAGCGATAATACCAGCAACAAGGCAAATACTATAAAAGAAATAATCAAAGTATTGCTGGATCAATAGGGCAATTTTCTGTGATTGAGTAGATTCACTAACGGTAGTCCATGCTGGTTCAACCGAGGGTGATAAATTTAAGGGAACACCCGGATTATGAGGACGATTAATATCTGCCACTGGTTGTAATGGCATTAAATGAGTAGTTGATGTGAGTTCGGTTGAAGTCGTATAAAGTCTTTCCAAGTCCACCGACTCGTCAACCTCCTCATCACTATCAACCTCCTTTTGAGAATTCAAAATAGCTTGTAGGGCAATACATAAATAAGCAATACCAACAAACAATACCAAATATCCAAATATAAATACACCCGCAATAGTGAATGCTTCCCCGACGCTAACTCTATCCGACAAGGGCAATACGATAAAACTTGGCGTGAAAAACAATCCTAGCCATGAAAGTGCAAAATCACAGGGGACATTGAGTACATTAATAACTCTTTTCGTCTTTACACTCCCCAATATACGATGACTTAGTAAAATGATACCGAATAAGATAATCATGCCTAGAACCGAGGCCGGAAAATTTATACGCCATAGTAAGATGAGTTGATTCAATGCAAAGAGGAAGATGAGAATACTGACTACTCCGAGGGGTACGAGGATATAGTTTTTGAATATTGATCGTTTAGTTAGTTTGAACCCTAATTGGATTCCACGTATATAGTCGAGCGTCATTCGAGTGAATTCATTCGAGCGAAGCGAGAATGGTGAAGTGAGGGTCAGAAACATCCCAAACTAAGCCATGACGATGAATAATTGGTATATAATGAAAAATCATAAAAAATTACAATATATGAATAAAAATTATAATATTAATAAAGAAATGAATTAAACATAATTAGGAGGATATAAAATTCGTTTACTTTATCTTATTTTCCTTATATAAAAAGGTTCATGCCGTATCTTGCATAATAATCCAATTCCAATAAACCTGATAGCCGCAAGCTAATCCTACCAAGCAGATCGTATATAATCTAAGGCACTATCACTAACCCGAGCGTAGAGGATTGTGTATAGTTCACGGCCGGAACGTTGATATAATTAATATATAATTTTAATTCTCGGTTGAGCCTAAAAAGGTATATAAAACTCTCGAGCGAGCGGCATTGGCAGTAATATCATCGTTCTTGTCTTAATTCTTATATCAAGGTATTTCGAGACAGGATTAATACATTTTTTAAAGTCTTTTTTAAGAACTGATTTGACTGAAAATATCGCTTTTTAGATTCAATATATCATTAAAATTCTATAATGAATCAATGTGTTGGTGATAGGAAGATAAGTGAATTGGAAACATCGGGTCAATGACGGAATCGTTGGACTATTAATGAACCCGGAATATAGATATATGACAGTAATGATTCAGACTTTTATTATCTCAGGCTGACAATTATTAGACTTTTTCAGTTGAACCCCAAGTTATTATGGATTGATAATAAGTTGATTTTTCATATTTCCCTCTTGAGAGGTCATGAGTAAATTCACCTTATACTTATAACTAATGAATATTATGTCTATATGAGAGAATAAAGATTCTGATTAAATTTTTAAAATTAATTCCAAGACCATTAAATAATTCATTTTGGTTAGATGAATGAAATTGACAGGTTCACGATTTAGGTTATAGAATATCGTACATACATAACGATAATCAAGTGAAACTTAACCTGTTAAGGAGCCTTGGCCTTGGTCAAGCTTTATTCACCCAAGTTGATACCCAACATAGCCATATAGACCAACAAGTCGCTTTTTTCATATCCCGTGTAAAGACGGTATCCGAAAACGATGAAAATATCTAGTTTAGAGAATGCAAACTATATATCATTGAATACGAAGATTCAGATATCCTACAACCGAGGCTTGACTGTTGCCAATCAAACAGTGCCAATATTATGTGTATCAAGTTGGTTTACATTGGGGTTTATTGGCACTAGGCATGACCTGATTTTACATAATCTTACCAAGTGGATTACTGCATACTATTGATCGCAGCGGTATTATGATATCATTCACTTAACACACCCTACAATAAAAGAGAAACTACAATAAAAGAGAAGAATATGAGTATTTTCATTAATTTTTACCACTATAAACGAGTATAATGAACGTAACACTAAAAATAGCTATTATCCCTATTACACCAAGGAACATTCCAGCAATGCCCCTTAAAACCCTATTTTCTTCTTTTTTTTCGGTGTGGCTGTTTTAAACTGAGTTTAGCCGGATTAAAGATGTTGAGGACGGGGTAAAGGGGAGTACACGCCGCATGGAGCCGCACGGAGCCGCATCTGCTGTTTCAACCCCGTGCGGGGATTGACGCCGCATGGCGGGTTAGGGCGAAGACGCGACCGGAAGTAAAATTCGGATCGGAATTGAAAGTTTTACCATTCGAGATGGACGATAATTGAATAAAGAAGAATATAAAAGATAAATATTATGAATCGAAATTAAATAGAGAAATAGTATATATGCAAAGTAATACCAAGACAGTATCCTTATACCCAGTCGCAACGGCTTGGTATACCTTATATACTTTATATACTCTACTCTATATACCACAGCCAATGACATGGCGCCTACCGCGCCTCATCTTATGTAAGGTTATTTAGCTTTACGTTACATAATTGCAACTTTAATGCGAGGCGATCGGCCGTCTGCTTCCTCGCTTTATCATCAAGGAGTCTTTTTGACAGCATTCCATCTTTTCCACAGCATTCCATCTTTTTTTTTACTTAATCTTTATGATGGAAACATACTATGGTATGGTGCGTACACCAACGGATGCTATTATCTTGTTTGAAGCCTGTCGACTCGGTGTTTTGCCCCGAGTACAACGTCGATTGACCGAAAATGAACGTTTGACAATTCGATCGGGGTCAGTGTTTGTGTGGGATGAACGGGAAGCGGGCATGAGACGATGGACCGACGGGAAATCTTGGAGTGCCTCAAGGGTGTCGGGATCTTTTTTAACTTATCGTGAAATGGAGGGACGTCAAAGACCGGATTTAGATGATACGAATCCCAATAACACCAATATTACGCCTATTGGTAATTCACCTACGTCAAATGATGATGACTTGGATGGTTATCGATACAAGGCCGACGGATTAATGAAACAATCCTTTTCAATCACTACTTCAAATAACCTTAAATTGCATTTAATTTCTTATTTCACGCGAACTACTATGCCTGGGTCAAATTTAATTCAGCCTTGTCAAGATATTCGATTACAAGACATTATTATCCCCCAGGGTCTTTATCCGGATTCTCCAACTTCATTAGATCAACAGTATACGGCAGTTAGTCCATTAAGTCTTCAGCCACCGTTACCGCCGCAACAACAACCTCAACAGCCCCTTCATCTACTACACCCCCCTCAACAATCATACCACCCACCATATCCCTACGCTGATAGGTATACCACTAATCCACCTCATTATACTTATTATTCACTACCAATAACGCCGACAATATCACCCTTACAATCATCAACTCCATTAAATCAACCGGGTGTAGGTATCTCATCTGGAATCCCATCAAACATTCCAACCGCTGCTATTCCAACCACTATAATTCCATCAAGAAGTGCCCAGGATTTACAAATGCCATCAATTCATAAATATGGTCAAGGGAATTTGTCAATACTGGGAATACAGGGTAATAGTCATAATTTACCACCGAGAAGGATTGATGGGTATAAATTTAATGAGGATAAGAGGTTGATTGGGGTTTTGGATAAGGGATTTCTGTGAATACCCTTTAAGCTTAGCGTGATCCCCTTACAACTTAGCTTAACGTGATCCCCTTATAACCTAGCCTTAATGAGATGCGATGCCTTAATTATGCGAGAATGAAGTTTACTCAAATGATGAATTATAATTATAAATAAATAAATGTATTAAAATAAACCCAAAATGAAATACTAACGAAAAATGAAAATAAAAATAATAATAAATAGAATAAGAAATGAATATTAATGTTCAAATCTAATAAATAGACAGGTCACGAGCAACTCGAGTGTAGCGAGAGTTGCGAGTGTTTGTGACCCTACTTGAGTGGTTGAGGATATAATGGCAAGCAACACCGTGAGAATAGGCATACAGCGGTGTTGATCCGCTTCATGTTCGCTTCATGACCATTTAATATCCGATTGGCGCCTATTTTGGTAATCATTCGCTACCGTTTACTTCAACATCCCCCCCACAATACAAACACCTATAAACCAACTCACCATCCCCTCTCTTCACAGCAGCATTCCTCATTACAACCCATTCACCCTTTGCCGGTATCCTACAACATGTTGGACTTAGACATCTTGCATTCGTCTTTTTGTATCTTAAACCACATGAATTACATAACTGTCCTGCCGTGGTTGACCATGATGGTCTCCAGCATGGCGATTGATCACTTTGACATGATATACATTGACGACGAATTGTAGGCGAGGGATCATGGGGTTTAGTATATTGGGATAATGGTGATGTTGGTGGTGACGGAAGTTGGGCCGGTGTGATTTTAACCGGTGAGATCTTGACCGGTGAACTCTTAACACGGGAAACTTCCTTTAATGTTGACTCGGGAATCTTTTCCGGTTCCCTAGTTATATTAATTAAATCACTTATCGATGTAACCCGATTTAAAATTGATTTCTCGCTCCATGCACTATCTGACCATCTTCTCTCCGGGGGCGATGTTAATGGCACCTCCGATCTTACCACTTGTATTATCTCAGATTGTGGTTTATCCCTTGGATTATCCTTCATTATATTTTCAAAAATACTATCCTCCGAATTGAAAACGGCATCAAATAGACTAAATTTAGGTTCAATCCTATCAGTCCTCTTTCTTGCTGTCGTTGTTATGGTGGTGGTGGTATAATCCATCTCTGATTCAATAAGCGTATCAATTTCTCTTAATACTTGAGTATGATTTCGTTTCATCCAAGTGTTTACTTGTGGTTTCCACAGAGGCTTAGGTGCCGTATCGGGGTAAAGTAACGAAAGTGCAGGTGTCAGAATCGGTGAAGTAGTTAATCCAGTATCATTCTCTTCGGGTGGTGATACCGGTAAATAATCAGTTAATCCAGTCGCCGGTTGCATAGATCGAGGCATCTTGCTCCGAATGGAACCAACCGATATCACAGACGGTGAATCTGATACCAAATCATCGACTACTAACGGTTCAATAGAAACGGTCATTGAACAAGTCATAAATAAATAATAAAAATAAAAAAACAATAGGATATCGTCTTTGATCTAAGGATGCTATCTTATGCGATGAACCCAACCACGTATAACGATAAGGGAGCGATAACGATTCGGGATAACCGGAATCAAAGAACTCGAAAAATGGGGAATATTAATTCGTAAAAGAGTTAAAAAGAATGAAACGGAAAGAATGAAGATTTCGAAGTACGATCGTTCGACAAATAAGGTTGCGTGGCTTAATGGATTCTTGTTAGTGTCCATTATGGATGATGGTGATACGATCCCGATAATGCGGTCTGGGGATTACCGGTCCTCGATCTACACGCGATCTCACTCTCACCTCGCACTCGAACCAAAGCCGAGAGTGTGGGTGTAAGATTTAGTTGTTTAGTTGATTACTTAGTTAATGAATACACTAATGAGTGAGCATGTATAATCTAACCGCTGATGACTTTAGACACAAAGTCGACAATCACCATAACTACACTTATTCTCATCCCATTTACGGCGATGGGTCACATTTCGTCCTGGAAAAGTAAAAATACGAATTCCGAGGAATATTAATACAATTATGATACTTAAAATTAGCATTATCAGAATTGGATAATTGCATTTAATATCTGTGTATGTTTTTATATTTTTTATCTATGTGTTCTGCTTATTATTCTGCTTATGTTCGGTTTGAATCTCTACTACACACCTAACCCTATCCCGTGCATTTCTTTTCCTTTTAGCCAATTTAACCATTTTGACTTTTCTACAACCCAAATAATGACATTACAAGATTCCCACCCCACTATAACGATAGGTCCATTATGGTTTCAATCATGGGTACGTGATGCTCATATATCATCTCTCTACGCCGTTTCAGGTGCTGCAGCTGGTATGATTAGTGGGGTTGTTGTTTGTCCATTAGATGTTGCCAAGACAAAATTACAAGCTCAGGGTGGGCTAGCGGCGTTAGCATCATTAAATAATAATAAATCCACATTGGGGAAATCCATGCCCCTTAAATATAATGGTGTTATTGGCACACTTCGTACTATTGTCTCTGATGATGGTATAAGGGGTCTTTATAAGGGTCTTGTACCTATAATGTTAGGATATTTACCAACGTGGATGGTTTACTTTTCAGTATATGAAATTACCAAGAATTACTTAAATTCAACCGGATCAACATATACATTTTTCAATCATATGCTTGCCGCTATTACCGCGGGTTCAATGTCAACAATTTCAACAAATCCTATATGGGTAGTAAAGACAAGATTAATGTCTCAGGGTAAAAATTCTCCCTGGCAGTATTCGGGCACTTGGAATGCTATAAAGACCATGTATATAACTGAAGGATGGCGAGTTTTCTATTCTGGATTAACTCCTGCACTTCTCGGTCTTGGACATGTCGCAATTCAATTCCCACTTTATGAGGGTTTAAAATCGTCATTAGGGTGCAATATTAATGATAATAAAAAATTAGATTATATCCCTCGACTAATTATGGCATCATCTCTTTCAAAGATGGGTGCATCATCAATCACTTATCCTCATGAAATAATTCGTACTCGTATGCAAATTGCAACAACTCCACAGGCAAGATTGAAATATAAGGGAATTATACCAACTTTCAAGACACTTTGGAGAGATGAGGGTTGGAGAATTTTTTATACGGGGTTTGGTACTAATTTAATTAGGACCGTTCCTGCGTCAGCAGTTACTTTAGTTAGTTTTGAATTAACTTCAGCTTATTTAAGGAGTTTAAAGGAGAACCTTAACCCCAGTTGAACGAAGCGAAACTGGCTATTTAGCATGGATTCACCCGACTGACATTCACAACCGAAATTTAATCCCGTGCCAGTTTCGCTTCGTCAATTTCGCTTCGCTCAACTGACATTTAGCATAGATTAAAACACGCATAAATAACATAATACAAGTTAGAATTAAATATATATTCTTCTCCATCTTTTGTTTTTCTTAATTAATTTATTATAATAATGTAAAGGCCATGCAAGCTCATTGGCTGCAATTCTATATATGCAAGTATCTTGCGAGAAAATACTCTATGTGAAAAGGGAACAATGCATATATTCAGTGTTCGTCGCATCTTTGCGTTTATCGCCCGTTGCATCTTCGCATCCTTTGATACGGTCAGAAGTTCAGAAGCTCAGAGGCTTAGACCGATTCTCTGGGCTTAATTTCATCTTCACTAACTCTCTCTGAAATCAATTGATCATAATCATCATCCTCTTCATATCTACTTTCAACGGTATCTAATTCAATATATTCTCTATCAAATTCCATTGATTTTCTAAACTTTGGAGGACCACCAGCATAACCAATAACAACCGAATCATAAGACCATCTGCTCTTATAGCCATCAACTAATTTAGGTAACCAAGAAATTTTAACTAAATAAAATACTGTGAATGCTACGATTGCACCACCGGTTAAATCAATGAAATAATGATGCGTTAAATACATTGTACTCCACCATAACCAGAAAACATAAACGATGAAAACAGGGATCATCTTTGGGAAAAGATGTGACATGAAAAGAGCGTCCATTACGGCTGAACCAGAATGCATTGATGGGAATGCACCAAACACCATTGGTGAAGCACCAAAATTGGCAGAATAAAGATTAATACCAATAAGTTTATCAATACGTGCTAATCCACCTGCTGAACCATTCATTGTATAATTAGCAGGATCAAGTCCATGAATATATTGATACCATGGAGGAGCATTAGGTGATAATAATTCAATAATAACACCGAAAAAGTTCATAAAACCAAAACAAAATGCAAAGCATGGTAATGTCTTGGGAGGAGCGAAAACGAATAATAAAATTGATATAACAAATGGGGCACCGAAATGAATTAAACCATAGGGAATCCATGCCAGGATATCAAGGAATGAATTTTGATTAGCAGCTAATGATGCAGAAAGATTACCGCCGTAAAGAATCGTTTCAAGTGCGGGAAGTACTCTAACGAAAATTCTTGGTCTATACTCTGATGGGATAAATCTTGGTGAATAGAATAAAATTAGCCAATTAAGAATAGGCATTAAAGGGAACACAAATTGCCCTGTAACAGGTAATGACATTAATGTAATGAAAACGAGTGCAATAATCGATCTAATCAAAAGCGAGGGAGCTTTAATGATAATAAAACAAAAAATTAATGATCCACTCATTAATATATAATGCCAATCAGAAGCTAATGTAAATTTATGTTGCGCCACACGACGATACGTTATCCGGACATCGAACGATGATTGAAGTCGACTAATAGCATGTGTGCCAGTACCCGCACAATCGCTGAGAAGATAATCCTTCAATAATCCAAATGGGTTGATCATCCTGGTTGATGTTGGAGGTTGTGTGGTTGATGTTGATGCTGGATATCGATGTTTACGTGGTGATATTTTTTCATTATTATGTAAGCACAGGATAAACAATCAAATAAAAAATTAAAATAAAGAAAATATATTTTTATATTTGTAGGATATACTCTAAACGTTATATTCATATATTCATTATTATACTACTTCCTTTTTGAAGCTTCTCTTCTCCGCTTGTAGGAAAATAATCCACCCCAAAAAATCCGTCGCATGGAGATGATATGCAATACAAATAAGTTCTAAGAGGTTGAAAAGATGAAGGCTTTTCCAAGTTCCTCAAGGATTATTGAGCTCCTTCCAGGCTTTATGAACCTCTGCATAATCTTAACAGGCCTTGTACACCATTGTACATCCTTGAAAGTCTTGTCAGATTTTAGCAAGCCTGTGGACCATTACACATACTTAATATGCTTTAGAATTATTGAAACCCCTTTAATGCCATTTTTTAAAAGCTTTACAGACTATCAATAGATTCTGAAAGACTTGGCTTCGTTTACCATTAACGTACCTTAAACATCCTTGATAGGAATTGCAGATCATTGGCGGACCTCAACAAGCCTAATACACCCATTTAAACCCTCGCTGGGCTCTTAAAAGCCTTGAATAGCTTCATGAAAACTTAAACGCCTATTTAATTCCTTATAACTTCCGTAGGCCTTCTCTATCATCTTAGACCCGTGAGAATTAGTGACTGAAGGAGTAGAAATAGATCAGAATCTACCCTTCCTCTATGATTTACCATTTTAAACTAAATTATCGTGAATAGTGATGATATCAAGATTTTATATAATTTATTTCGGTAATATTTTTTTACCGATATAAATTATCTGAGATTCTTGTAGTTATTTTAGGCTGTAATTAGATATGGGTGATATTAGAAGTGGTGAATACTGTAAACCACACTAAGCTACTTGGCTGAGGATCTGATATTTTCGGTATTATGGGAACATTAACAAACTAAAGTTATTCAAAGTAACAAATCGCTAATCTTTCTGCTCCATAACCTAAAAAGCCTTGTATTGTATTAACATACACTTTTAAAGTTTGTCTGCGGCCATATCCGTTGGAAAGCACGATTTCCCGTCCGATCAATCATAGTTAAGC
>JAKUCD010000140.1:0-22792 GCA_030563525.1 Nadsonia commutata
GCCTTCAAAAGTACTACGGTGGGAGACCACGTGGGAACTTAAGGTGCTGCAGTCTATTAACTTCATTTTTTGTCACCAGAAATACCAAGTTAACTTTTTTAAGTGGGGGAATGGTTTATAATCCTGATTTATCACGGTTATAAAATATTTTTAAATCAATTATCAAGTTTCAAAGTTTTATGTAAATCATTTCCATCTTAATCTCATACTAGAGATAAATACCACTGATTGAAAATTTTCTTCATTGACACCATTAATAGCCAATGCAAAATCTTCATCTACGAAAATATACGAAAAATGAAATGGAGTCTAATAAGTTTAATTTTATAACGTTATTCCTAGATCAGCTGTGAGATTTACTTGTGTTGCTAAGAAGATCAATTAAGAGTTACAAAGAAAGAAATTTACAGCCTCGTCACACTTTGAGGAATAATGATGTAACCTATCACTTTTGATTCATTTAAAATTAAATTTCGATGGGTAGCCTTTGACCAGATTCTATCAATTCCCCTCATTTCAAAAAAAGTGAGATCCGAACCTTATTGGTTGTTCTTTCTTATTTAATCGGATATAAAGATTCTAATGAGTGCGTTAGAGCGTGCCTTCAATTTGAGTAAACAAAGGGATTATTAGAGGTGCCTCAGGCGAGTTGTGCTTTTCAGTTGCGCAGTTTGTAATGCATGATTTTGTGAGACAAATGAGAAACCAAAAAACAAGTATATCTGAGACATTCAAGTAGGAAGTACATGTAAGAATTCTTCACATTGACATCTAGATGCGTGTTAAGAAAATTACGCGAATTCCAACACTGCAATATCAGATTTCAATACGAAAGCTATCAGGTGGTTGACGCATATGCGTTTGGATCTTTTGAAGCGGCTCCTTACATACTGAGTAGCCGAGAACGTAATACAGTTTTGTTGCTACCTTTCTTCCAAGTAGGCCCTTACTACCATATTTTTATTTATAGATTTTATTTTTGAGAAGACGGCTCTAATCTAGGATTACACATAAAAAGAAGGATGTCTTTTTTCTGAGAACTTCAAGGTGGAAGACACTATATATACATTATAATATTTTGGGTTTGGGAATTACACATCTCTTTAAACGTCATTTTCGTTATAGATTATATATGTGAAACTTTGAAAACATCGGGGAACCTGTCATCTGTAAGAAAATAGGAGACTAGTTTCTCTCAGTCTATATGTAAACGTTGCCGTATATTAGTGGTAGCCGATTAGCAATGGAAATAATTATACATATTTTTTTCATCTGAGTATACGATACAGTAGAAGCAGGAAAAGTTTGTACGTCATGCTAAATTGGGATTGTATTTGACCGAGATTAGAAACAAAAATTAATTCTTAGTTGTATATCAGTTTCTCCAAGCGTTGTGTAAAATATCGGGGATGGCATTGCACCTGGCAGTGCTGCAATTTAACTGCACTCTTATTCCATTTTCCATCATTTTGGGAGTACCCTTGCGCAAGAACAAAAAAACTGGTAACGATCCCAATACATGAGCGTCGAGCATATGCTCGCTCAAATTGATAATAATTTTGAACGGGTAACATAATAGATTAGGATAATTCGGCTTACCTAATAGACATTTTCCGAATAATCCACATTGTAAGTTGTATGTATATTTTCGTTAAAATAATTGATCACTTATTTTAACTAAAAATCTATTGCTAATATGCTTTAGAAGATTCTTTTATATATTTACTTTAATGGCTCTGAAAAGGATGGTTTTTGAAGAATTAAATAAAATTAAAATGTCATTTATTAAATAATCAGATTACCCTACCTACCCATGCGAATAATCTCCCTTTTTTGGTCAAAAAAAGATGTATCCTGCAAACTATGTTCTTCAGATTAAGCATCAATTGACCGTCATGTTCGAGAACCCAGTGGAATTAATTGAATACAAGTGAGAATGCATATGGTTAGGGTTTTTTACGATACCTGCTTTACTTTGAACTAGCTCTAATTTAGAATATGACTAAGAATAAACGATATACTACTAAGCAACCCAATGCCCTTCCGCTCGCGGCTAAGAACGTTAAGAGGCTACGTAACCACGCCCTTATCGGGAGCATGATTTAGGGCCACAGCACAGTCATGTAGGGGTCCCTACCGGAGAGCCGAGGGACCGTGCGTCAATAAGGTGCTCGCGTGGAAAGCATTGTACCTAAGGCGTCCCGGGAAGGCTCTGTAATATTGTTAACCGTAAGCCTGCAGTAGGGACGATTTCGATTTAAACGAGTGAGTTATTAGCGTGCATCGAGGGGCAACAGAAAGGGGACGCCCTGCCGATGGCCCGACGCTTATTTCTATTCCTCGGGTGAGGAGCTTTCAGTTATCTATTAGTAAGCAAAACGGGGTAGGGCAAGATTTCGTAATTAAAATGTTAGTGCCGGGGTCTCTATAGCTTTTTACGACGTGCCTCCCAGTAATAGATAAACAAGGCTGACAGCATACCGAAAATTCTATACTCTCTGCTGAAGTTGTCAATACCGGAACCGGAAATATGGCGGTCGGTCTGTCCGAGTTCGCCGCATGATTAGTCATCAGAATTACAATCCCCATCATACATGTAATGTATAATTTCTATGTTGTGCGACGCGATTGTTCTCGCTCAATTAGGTTCAGCGGCGGAGGTACTCTAATTGAACACAGATCTGCCGCACAGCGCAAACATTCAATCACACGCTTCAAACCTACCGCGGCACTCGAACGTGGGGCAACCGTGGGGCAATTTCATTTTTCAAGCTCCCGGGTATTCCATTTTTCAAAGGATCCTAATTTATATCAAAAATATTTATTAAATGTGTAATGGACCCACCCTTCTCGCCCGGATAGTATGCAAGACCCAGACACCACAGATTTTAGATAACCATTGAAGGTTTGTTTCTATACCGATCACTCGGCGATGCTATCGAAGATATCATGCATAACTAACCACCTCTTGTCTCAAATATCAGATTCTTTACACTGGAATGTTCCACAAATAGTTATGTGAATTAAGACATGCTGCCCTATTTAGATTTGATGGACCCTCGTAAATGATCTAAACAGAAGCCTTCAAAGGTAAGAATCTTCCATGGCACCCTAAATTAAATTCTCAATCAAGATTCTGAAACCAGAGGAGAATGGGTAACCAAAACACAGAGATGAGACTTCTGTCTAGCGTATTAGGTCTAGATCCTGGCCCGTTTTCTAGATTTCGAACTATTTTCCAACTTTAATCATATTCCACGTTACTCCAATACACCTAATAGCTCTTGCAAAAATCAACATCGCTCGTAAAAATAATGTTTCAAATCACTATCGTGCCCTCTTGGCGCTGTAAGAAAGCTGATCTATGAACGACCGGGCCGGTGATCGGGTAAGGGTGACTGCAACGCACTGCATCATTATAACTAAACAAACCCGCATATTCCAGCATAACAAAAGAGGCATATTCTCCATTAAGCATTCCATCACTCCACGGTATTCCCTCTATGATATCACTCATATTATATCTCACTTGGAGCCAAGAATAAATTTGAAATGACACGGAATCGGGATAATGGCACCACATACCCTAGGAACCAGGACAAACAATAAATTGCCGAGCGGTTCGGTAATACCAATCTGGAAGAATAAGAGAATCAGAATCAGTATATATGACCAATACCATAATTAAAGGATCAGCGACGCTTCCACTCCTCTATAAAGGAGAGATCTGCATTGCTTTTTTCCGGGGCGTTTCCATTGCCAGGAATTGTACCAAGGGGAAGAAAGGTGCCCTTGACAAACCTTAGAAATCCGGTAGCTTCCAGTCTCATTGACACTCGGGGTTTATCACCACATAAAATATTGAAAATAGATTCGATGCATATACCACGGCATTCCTCGAAGTTGATACCTTTCGGGCCCGATCTCTGAGTACACATAATGTCCCGAAGAGGCTTCTTTCGGTACATGATATATAACGACTGATGAGACCAACCCAACGCCTAGGTACGGCAGGGTGCATATCCACAAACTCAAGATGGCCACTGACTGGGCATCAGCCATTATCTGCCAAGCCACCTGCGACAGAACCCCATCGTCAAGGCGCATGCATGAGGATCCACTTTTTTGCATGCATACACAAAAAGATGGGTCCTCATGCATGCAATGCACACAAAAATTCTGAATGAATGGCTGCTGAGCTTGTACATACATGCAGTGGGACAACTATCATGACGTTGTCACAGAAAAATTATAGGCACACATCCTAAAAAGAGTGCCTTTCCAAGAAAGAAAATGGTACACATATATATATATATCTGATATCACTCCCATAAGTGTCCCCAGATTTTTCCCCTAGTCATCAATCCACAAACTAAAGATGGTGGGATTCAAGAAGCTAGCCTATTATGGTTTAGCGTTGTTATCCTTAGGATCTCTTGCTAGTGCTCAAACCACACTAGCCGATGGTTACATCTGTCACAATGAAATGGTCCCCGATACTTGTAGTGTCTACGATACAAGACTTGGTTCAATTGAGGGTATGTCCGCCATTCAGAATTTAGATGGTACTTATGCCGTCACCTACCACTACAAGTACATTTCTCAACTAGACGATGACGCGATTGTTCTCATTGAAATCAGTCGACCTGAGTATGTTCTTCTCTATGATATGACTATACCCGAAGATCCTTACGGTTTACCCCTCGATCAATGGTTGGAATTCGACTACACTTTCACAACCACAGTTATATCTACTACCGGCGACCATGTATGTATCAAACCCACCAAGGTGGGCTACACCGCCCGAACCTGTTCCAGTAAAACTGAATCCTGTGATTACTCTAATGACGATAAATGGGCTGAACAAATTTCAGTATTATATTTCAACATATCCTTCTGTTTCGATGTCGTTCAAGTCTGTGTTCCGGGTCCTCACGCTTCTTCCTCAACAGTCTTCAGCTCAGCTATCGGGGCTACCTCCTCTGCCGCAGGTGTTACTTCAAGCTTTGCCACTCCAGGTGAAACAGTTACCGTAACCGGTTCTGTTGTTACTACTATCTACCCCACTATAACTCCTGGTTCTTCTGAAACTGTCACTGTTACTGTAGTGGTTCCTAATACTTCAGGTGTTCTAAGCTCCGAGTTGAGTTCTAACGAGCCTTTCATTTTAACTCTTCCTGTTACTGTCCCTGTTATTTCGGCTATCACAACAGGCTCTTCAGTTGCTTATGTTACTGGTATCATTACACAGAGAGTAACTTATGTTCCTGCATCCACTGAATTAGGTATTATCAGCTCGAATCCTGAAAGCCCTTCGATAATCACTGCCACGTTTACCGTACCAGTTGTTATTCAAACTAGTCTGAGCGGGTCTACTTATCTCTCAACCACCAGTTCTATTGTTGTGGTTGAGACCTGTCTTTCCTGCGCGCCTTCAGATATTGTTTCTACCACGGAAGTTGGTAAGGTTTCTACCACGGAAGTTGATAGTAATATAGTAATGATTGTTACTACCAGATCCTTTAGTTCGAATACTAGAACCAATTCATATCTACTTGAACAAGTTTTGGGGTCTTTTTCTCTTTTCTCTTCGTCATTTTGTTCTGGTTTTTTCGTTTTCCTTCCCTTCCGTTTCATTTTACTCAAAACATTACATATAAATATTTTATTGTCCGCTTTTGTTATGTTATTCACATTTTTGTTTTATTATTGTCTATTTATTTGCTTTTTTGTTACATTATTTAACATTTCGCTGACCATTCTGAGTCGATTTTACTATAATAGACCCATGCCGCCGACCTTATCTTTTGAGCTGCTAGAAATCACACAAATCGATCCATTTATTTAATTTCTTACGTAATTCCGCAAGAATCTCAAATGGTGGTTTGGGAACTGGTGACAAGGAAACCGGTGGCGCCGCAGCAAAACGCGTGTATGAAAGGTGCCGGAGTAATGACGCGTAGTCAAAACAAAAGAATTGTGAACCGAATACCCTGAAATATTAGATTAAAACGTCAGATTCCGGATATTTCTGTCTCCACTCTTTGAAAGGAAAGGTTTATTTACTGTCACTCTCTCTTTGGCTTTCCAACACTCACTTATTTTTTTAAAGGAAACAGAATTGATTGATTGAGAAACTAGCTACGAATCTCAAAATAACAAAAACAAGTGAGGAAAGACGAGTTAATCAAAAAAGACCAAAGGGAATTTCAGCTTAACGCGTATTAATTGGAATCTGTCTTAACAAAATGATGGCAACGCCATATTATCGTAATTTTTTGAGCCGAGTTTTCATCTTCTTTCTTTTGGTATCAGCATCCACAGCGATATGGTCTACTCACTACTCATTAGATACAGTTTATCTGCACCTTTCAACGAATGAATTAATTTCGATTCCTTTCAATGAAGCACTTGAGCTAAAATCCTTAATGTCTCAAGTAAGTAACTTAGACACGCCTCCAGTAAACTCGACAATTTGTGCAGGTTATCCATCAAACCTCACTGATAGTTTTACTTTATACTCATTCCACGGTGAGAGCTGTCAAACACCTCTTATAGTATCCCAATTCAATGCAGATAAAAACTCATGGTCGGAAGTTACCCGATCGAATAGTACTCAGTTTTTGACCGGGTACAATATATTTTCATATAAGGGATCAGAGATTATTTATATCTTCGGTGGCGTTTGTGATGATGCATCAAATGAAAATTATGAAATTGTTTCTGATAGTTTCTTTGCCTTCAATACCACTTCAAAATCGTTTTTCACGCTTCAGAACACAAATAGTCCATCTGGGCTTTACTCGGCTGGGTTGACTAACATCGGCGATTCCTCGATCTTACTAGTTGGTGGTAAGGCCTCCTCTGGTTGGATCGGTATGACTCAGTTAGCCCTATGGGAGGTCTTCACATGGGAATATAAATCGCCTAAGAATTACACCGATATTGATAGTAGAACTGAGAGCTTAGTTCTTCCTTCTTATGATATTACTGGTAGTACATACCAATGCGTAATTATGGGTGGTGAGGTTAAAAGTAGAAATTCATCGCCGTACTTATTGGTATTAAGTCTCAATTCGACCACTGGTTGGGTTTGGTCATCGCCCGGTAATATTGCATTCGATGAAACTAAAGTTATTGGTGCTGCTACACTATATAATACGTTATTCACGGTAGAATCAGCTGGGAACAGTACAACATCATTAAATAGACGGCTTCTTGGATCAATGGAAAATTCTTATCAGTATAATCTATATGATACATCATCTTGGGAAGAGGTAACTACAATTTCGGCTACGGATCCTTCATCTGCGACATCTGCTGTGACGACAAACGAAAATAAGGGTAATAAATCTGGTCCTTCATTATCCACTGGTAGCATTGCAGCAGTTTCAACTGTATTACCTATTGCTGCCATATGTATAGGTATTGCTATTTTGATGTATACGCGACGACGCCGATCGGCAAATAATCGTAGAGATATACTTGCATCGCCAAATCCTGCAGAAGATATGAGTACCTTTTTCTATCCCGATAATATTCAAGCCGGAGACGGTATGAATCATCACCAAGTACCAGAAGAAAGTGACTCGATCCATTCATGGGAAGAGAAAAGACAGGAATATGAGCGTACTAGTAAGTTTTTCGAAGAGGTTCCGTTTTCAAATAGCGCTGCCATAGGGCATGGTGATATATCAAATCAAGAAATAGGAGAAAAGATAAACCCCGATGATCTAGATATGATGCATACATATAATGATGAAACGGATGGAATTATGAGTCGAATCTCGCCATCGAAAAAATTGATGAGCGTAGAGGACTTATATGATGGTAATTATAGTAATCATAATTTATCTAATTTACTACTACATGAGCGTGGAGGGAGTCGTTATTCTGAAAAGAAACTACCCTTTACGCCATCACCTGATGCCTCTAACCATCGCTCGAGTAACTCACAATCAAGTGTTGATGACTTATTCTATGGTCGGGATGTTCAAGTCCTGGTTAGTAGTTTGAGAAGAAATAAGTTGAGAATTACGAATCCTGATCAAAGCAACAGCCGATCTAATACAATGAAGTCATATCTGGGTCGAAATAATACTCTGAAGTCATTTTTCAGTCGGACAAATACGATGAATTCAACAACTTCGTCAGTATATGATAATAAATCCCTCATGTCTGATTCAGTTAAGAGTGAATTCACGCCAGAAGATAGGTTTAATACGATAGAGGAAAACACGATATGAAGAAGGAATGATCAGGTAACGGGAGTTGTAATTGTCTTTACTGATGTAAAATGGTCTAAATGATAATTGATAAAAAAATTGTATTCCATTATCTTTTTGTCTGAAACTAATTTTTATAAAGAAGTAATCATTTGCTCGTTGATTCAAACAGTGAAAAAAATGTATATAGGTATAAGTAGCTACTTAAGATAAATAAAAAATTACAGGACTCTAAAAACCCTTGGAGGTAACAAAGGCTGCAGCAGCTCTTCTAGATTCTTGAATCAAATGAGCATCAGCGATAACAAGAGCGGCCATAGCTTCGACGATAGGGATGGCTCTAGGAACGACGTTAGGATCGTGTCTACCTCGAGTGGCCAAAACACCTTCTTGACCCTCGTAAGAGGCAGTAGTTTGTTCCTTGGAGATAGTGGCAGGAGGCTTAAAGCCAACACTGAAATAGATATTTTCACCATTAGAAATACCACCTTGAATACCACCTGAGAAGTTGGTCTTGGTTCTGAATCTACCGGTATCGGGGTCAACGAAGAAGGCATCGTTATGTTCGGAGCCACACATGGTAGTACCCATGAAACCGGAACCAATTTCGAAACCCTTGGTAGCCGGGATAGAGAGCATAGCATGAGCTAAAAGGGCTTCCAACTTATCGAAAGCCGGTTCACCAAGACTGACGGGCATATTTCTGATAACACAAGTGACAACACCACCAATAGAATCGTGATCATCACGGTACTTTTCAACGGCTGCGACCATAGCAGGCGCAATTTCAGCATCAGGACATCTGATAGGGCCAGAGGCATCAACTTGTTCACGAGTGATATTTTCAAGAATGTTTTGGAATTGTTCTGATCTGGGGTCTCTGTCCATAGAGATAGTACCAACTGAAGAGACAAAGGCTACGATTTCAATGTTGTTGACTAACTTAAGGTACTTTTCGGCGATGGCACCGGCGGCGACTCTACCAATAGTTTCTCTAGCCGAGGATCTACCACCACCGGATGAGGCCTTGATACCGTATTTGGTCAAGTATGTGTAATCAGCGTGGGAGGGGCGAGGGTAAACATCGGTTTCGGTGTAATCGTTAGGTCTTTGATCCTTGTTATTAACAATCATACCAATTGGCGTACCTAAGGTCTTGCCAAATTCAGTACCGGATTGAATTTGAACAGCATCCCGTTCATTACGAGGGGTAGTGAGCGCACTTTGGCCCGGTCTTCTACGGGTGAGTTGGGGTTGAATATCAGCTTCACTGAGATCCATTCCGGGGGGGACGCCATCAACGATACAGCCGACGGATTTACAGTGCGATTCGCCGTAAGTCGTTACTTTGAAAAAGGTACCAAATGAGGACATTATGTTTGATGATTGAGACTAATTTGATTGGATTTTAGGCACGAAATAGATTAAAATGCCGGGTCCGACACTTTTTGGTGTAAAGGAAGTTGTCAGAGTCATTATAAAGCACGTGATATGCGGAACACTGCGTTGGTGTGGCAACGATTTTTGAGCACGGAAATCACGATTAATTCCACATCGACATCGATATCGGCAACATCGATTCGAACCTCGATCGAACGCTTTTTATCAAAACTCACAACAACGAACACAACATGACCTTGATCTCAACAATTCTAGTGACGGTGGTCCTGGGCCTGCTAATTGCAGTTGCCATCCTGGCCTGGAAGCTTTTACGCGGTGCAGTCGCTGGTCAGGTCTCGACGGCCCCCAGTTTTGTCATTACGGGCCCCACAAATGCTGGATCCACGTCACTCTTTTCATTGGTAAGTAAGAAGTTGTGTGGATTCGAGTCTTTTCCTACTTGTTTTTTTTGGAGCTAACTATCTCCCCTTCCTAGTTAACCACCGGTAAGCCACCCGCGGACCCCACCACCAGTCAGACGAAGAACATTGAACGCCAGTTTAAGCTTCCTAGTGGTATTGAGGTTCCATATACTTTTGAGCTGATGGATTTCCCCGGCCAATTAAAGATCCGTTACGAGGTGATGAATTATTTGAAACAGAATTCACTGAACGTTCGTGGTATAGTCTTTATGGTAGACGCGGCTAGTGGTGCCAAGGGGGTGTCTATGGCAGCTGAATATTTGTTAGGTATCCTTTTGGAAACTGAGAGACAATCAGGTGGTGTGGAAATCTTAGTAGCCGCGAACAAATCTGATGTGTTCAATGCGATTTCGACTAAACGTCTGAGGGAAGCCATGGAAAAGGAAATTGACCGTTTGAGAAAGTCACGATCCAAGGGCTTGATGGGCTCTAATCAGGACGATGCTGGACAGGGAGAGGAATCCACAAATTGGATCGGTGATGATAAAGAAGATTTCAGCTTCGAACAGCTCGAAGGCATGGTCGTCTTCGCTGAAGGCAGCGTCACCACTAACCACATCGAAAAGTGGCGCCTTTGGTTGGACGAAAGATCACTTAACGGGATTTAAGTATGAGCCACCTTTATATTGTATTTCATTTTCATAGAGTCCATAACTTTATTCTGTAAATATTACTTCGCCTATGTTTTACTTATATACAGAAATCATCTAATTTTTGGTTTCTTTCTTTGTTTGTCCGTTTGTTTTCATTTGCTATTTCGGTTTACTTGTGGGCACGGAAGGGAAAAGATTGGGTTTATATGGTATCTGTTGGTTCGGTTTCACTCGCTTAGCCGTTTGATGACTTTGAAGCCGTAAAGTATAGATATCCTTGTTTAAAATAAAAACTCGAGCTTGCTTAGTGATCGTCGCCTTTATCTCCGGCCTCGCGCTCGTTTCATCGGCTCCTTCCTTATCCGAGGATTTGAATAATTTAGAGAAAAATGATCCTTGGTCTTTGGAACTGTCTTTTCCTTCCTTGGTCTTGGAATCCAATTCTGTGCCGTTTTGTTTGGCCTTTTGTCTCTCAGCCCACCGCTGTTTCATAAGATCAACCTCTTTATCTAATTGTTCCTTTTCTAATTTCTCGTTATTTTGTACATTACTTACCCCACTTCGTGTTTCAGTGCGTGATGTAGCAAATTTTAAATCTGTCAGGTGTGATTCACATATATAAAAGAAATCGGATTTCCCGTCGCTGGTGACCATTACAGTGGTGCTTGGCTTATAACAAATAAAGCACGCTTTCGATGACATCTCAGCTACTTTCCGTACATGATATATGTTTTTGAACATAAGTATATTTCATTAATTAGTAGAAATAATGAACAATCAAATAAATGTCGCCTATTCTTTTAACCTGGTACGGCGGTGGATTGCCGCTTAAACGGGCTCTCAATACATGCACAATCCAGTTGGTCGCATAACCTGTAAGCTATTTATCTACTTCTGCCTCTCTAGGCAGGCTCAGCGAATACACTGCCAACGGTTCACGAAAAGATTCCAAAGAACAGAAATGCCACCAAAGAGAAATTACAAGCCAGGCAATAACTATTCGAGCGGCAACTATAAAAAGTCTCGAGCTGACTCTCCTGAACCGGCTATGATGCAATCGCAGGAGGATACGGTGATTGAGGTACGTGTGATGAGTTTACCACCCCACCGGTTGACAATTCATGCCATAAACTAACTCACGGTTTTGTGATTGCATTTTATTTCAGCTAGGTAATAAAAAGAGAGTTACAGTCAGATCGTTTAAGGGGATCCCCTTGGTTGATATCAGAGAATTTTACACTACTACTGATTATTCCACAGGGCAGCAAATTAATCTCCCAGGTAAAAAGGTAAGTTTAAATTTTATTGAATTTAGAATTGATGATTTATTTTAATTTTACTTTATTCACTTTTATTCATTTCGTTTGGGCTAACTTATCTGAATTTTCTTCTTTTCTCAGGGAATTTCTCTTTCTTTGCAATTATGGGAACAATTGCTGGAGCGAAAGGATGAAATTAATAATGCTTTGAATAGGATTCAGAGAAAATCTGCTTCGAACCAGCCCATTTTCAACTCTGGCTCCGTCTCTAATTCCACGCCTTCGACGCAGGAATTCTCGGCTCGTGAACCTTCAGCTCATGAACCTTCAGCGCCTTCATCCTCAAACTTCACCTCTTTAGCTTTAAAAGAACCTACCCTGAGGCCAAAAATAGTTCAAGAATCAAATGGCATTCAATTACCTGCTGAAAGCGATCACAAGCTTAACACTGAAGACCAAAAAAATGATGTAAGTGACGACGAGGATGATGCTGCTCTCCAGCTTGAACTTGAAAGAGAGCTGGTGGATGACGAGGGTGAGGAATCTGAAGAATAATGTCCAGAGAGATTGAAGTGGCATTAGCGTTATAAAATAGACACCAGTTACTTATTTGCAATGAAACTATTTAAAAAATAAACAAAACTATAATCATTAAAAAAGATTAGATATATATCTAATGAACTTCTACACTTCAATTGCGAGTCTTATCTATACCTACTTTGAAAAGAACTCACTTAGTGTCTTTTGAGCATTATCTCTAGGGAAAACCTCATATTCAGTCTCCAATTGCCGCTCGTTACGTTGAATAGAATCCAGTGCCCAGGAAATCGAGACTATCTTCAAGTTCCCAATACTAGTGAGCTTCGATCTTCGACTAGCCGATAGATTGCCACCTAGTAGCATGTGAGTTAGTCCTCGGCCACTCGAAAACGGTAGTGATGTGACTAATTTGGCTCCATGTGCAATTAACTTTTGTCGCAGCAGATAATCGCTTATATGAGGTGAGGTAGTACCGTTAATAAAGATCCTGCATCCGGAAAAGATTGACTTTAATATCATTTGTGGCAAGGCAGCTTCCGCCCCGTTAATTTCAGAGCCGTCGTAATCTCCTATTCTCTCATGATCATCCTCCGTAACCAAATTGACTTCTTTATTGTCATTGTGGGGTATCTTCTCATGTAAAGACCTAACTGCGGATTTCATCAGAAGAATAACCTTCTGATTCCGTATAGACTGTTTTGAAACCCTCTTAGCAGGGTCCACCAACCGTTTGCTCACCCTCGATCCATAAACCGTTCTCAGGATCTTCCGATTGTCCATGGTAATCCGATCGGGCCATCGCCAAAAGCAAACGAAGGCTCCATATAAGTAATAATACAATACATTTGCTAAGCTTATGTCAGGGCACAATATGCACTATAATATATTTCCTAACTGTATCTCTGTGTCTGTGCGTACTATTCAGCACGCCAGCTTCGACAATTTAGCCAGCGAAAAAAAATTCTGGTGGGAAGGCGAGAAAGTGGAAAACTGGATCTCTGAATACAGTTGGTGATATCAACTGCAAAAACATAGTTCATCAAGATGGCCCCTTATCATCGTCCTGAGAACACGCTTAAGCGTGCTGAAGAATTGATCGCCGTCGATCAATCTGTCGCCGCCTTAGAACTCCTTTATGAAACTATTTCATCTAAGCGTACCCGTTCTATGACCGCCGCTGCCCTTGACCCTATCGCTATTCGTTTCGTTGAGTTAGCTGTCGAACTCCGTAAGGGTAAGATCGTCAAGGATGGTCTTCATCAATATAAGAAGAATATTCAAACTACCTCTGCTGGCTCTATTGAAGTTATCATCAAAAAGTTTATCGATTTATCTGAATTAAAGGTTCATGAAGCCAAGGCCCAAGCCGATCAAGCCACTACTATCGATGCTGATGAAGATCTTGAAGCTGAAACTACCCCCGAAGATCTTCTTCTCGCTACCGTTTCCAATGAACAAACTAAGGACAGATCTGATCGTGAAGTTGTTACTCCCTGGCTCAAGTTCTTATGGGAAGCTTACCGTACTTCTTTAGATATTTTACGTAACTCTTCCCGTCTTGAAGTTATTTACAAGACAGTTGTTGAACAAGCCTTTGCCTTCTGCCGTGAAAATGCCAGAAAGACTGAATTCAGAAGATTATGTGAAGTCTTAAGAAACCATCTTCAAAGTTCCAACAAGACCGGTCAACTTAATGCCATTGATGTTAACGACCCCGAAACTATGCAACGTTTCTTAGAAATTAGATTTGCTCAACTTGAAGTTGCTGCTGAACTTGAACTCTGGCAAGAAGCCTTCCGTTCCGTTGAAGATGTCCACAATTTATTAGTTTCTTCTAAAAGAGCTCCTAAGCCCCAAATGATGACTAGATACTACGAACATTTAGCTCAAATTTTCAACGTTGGCGGTAATTACCTTTTCCACGCCGCCGCTTTATCCAAGTACTACAACTTAGCTTCTCAAAATCCTAATATTGATGATGCTGAACGCACCAGAATGGCTTCATTAGTTGTAATTTCTGTTCTTTCTATTCCTAGTTTGACTCAACAAAAGTCTATGACCGCCTTAATAGAATTCGATGAACAAAAGAACAAGAACGCCCGTCTTACTAACCTTTTGAATCTTACTAAGACTCCTACCAGGGATTCTTTACTTAAGTCTATTCTTGGTAAGAACGTCTTAGCTCATGTTAGACCTGAAGTTAAGGAACTTTACGAGATTCTTGAAGTTGATTTCCATCCTCTTACTCTTAGTGCCAAGTTGGGGCCCGTCATTGGTTCTATTGCTAACGAAAAGAAGTTCACCATTTACATTAAACCCCTTTACCAAGTTATTCTTACACGTCTTTTCCAACAATTATCTCAAGTTTACGAAGCCGTTAAGCTTGATTTCGTTTTGAAGCTTGCTACTTTCCCCGCTCCTTTCAATGCTTCACCCATTGAAATTGAAAATTTCATTATTAAGAGTTGTAAAAGAGGTCAACTTTCTGTTCAACTTGATCACGATAATTCTTCCATCACATTCAAGAACGATTTATTCAATAAGCCTAAGACTACCTCTACTGAATCTACTTCGTCACTTCAAGCTACTCCCTCTGAGATTGTGCGTAGCCAATTATCTCGTCTTGGTAAGGTTCTTTTTGCTACCGTTAGTCAAGTTGATCAAGTATTTACTGAGCAACAAGTCGCTAATAAGAAGGCCGTTGTCGAACGTGCTATTGCTGGTATTGAGGAAGAAAGAGCCCTCGTTGCCGCTAGACATGAACTCATTGAAAGAAGAAAGGAAGAAATTGCCCTTGCTAAGGTTCAAAAGGAAGATGAACAAGCCCGTAAGAAGCTTCAAAAGTTCCAAGATGAACAAGCCGCTGAAAAGGCTAGAATCGAAGAAGATAAGAAGAAGCGTGAATTGTTAAGAATTCAAAAGGAACAAGACGCTATTCGTGATGCCGAAAAGGTTAAGATTGCTGAAGAAATTAACGCTAAGGGTATTATTAAGATTGATCTTGATAATTTAGAAGATATAGATTCCAATAAGCTTAGAACCATGCAAGTTGAACAACTTGAAAAGGAATCTAAGGATAAGTCCGAAAGACTTCGTATTACCGGTAAAAGACTTGATCATTTGGAACGTGCTATTAGACGTGAAGAAATCCCCGTTGTCGAAGCCGATTACGCTAATCAAAAGATTGAAGATGAAAAGAGATTCGAAATTAGATGTAAGGCCGTTCTTGAAAATTCTAAGCGTGACTTTGCTGAACGTAAGTTACTCGTTACTCGTTTCCAAAGAATTACTCCTTTTTACCAAAACTTTTATGAAGAAATTGCCGAAAAGCGTCAAGATATCTTCAAGGCTAAGCGTGCTGAAGCTGCTGCTAGCTTAAAACAGGCTAAGGAAGATCGTATTGCTCAAGTTATCGCTGATACTGAAAGAGAATACGAACGAAGAGAAAGAGATGAACGTGAAAGAGCTGAAGAAGAAGAAAGAATCGCTGAAGAAGAAACTCAAAGAGAAAGAGCTGAAGCCGAAAAGGTTGAAAGATTACAAAGAGAAAAGAGAGACAGAGAAGAAACCAATAAGGCTCGTGATGAAGTTCTTAGAAAGCAATTAGAGCGTGAAGCTGAAATTGAAGCTAAGTTAGCTGCTAGAAGAGGTGGCGCCCCCGCTGCTTCATCAGCTACTCCCGCTTCATCTAATGGTGGTTACGTTCCTCCCTCTAAAAGAGTTGGTGGTGCCACTGGTGGCTACGTCCCCCCTTCTAGAAGAGTTGGTGGTACCAGTTCTCCCTCTCCTGCTCCTGCTCCCGCTGCTAATTCCACCCCTGCCCCTGCTGCCCCTACAGCGGGTAGATACGTCCCCGGTGCTCTTAGAAAGGCTAGAGAAACTACTAATTAGATTCTAAAATGATATATAATATATATAACGAGTTTTATTTTTTTATTATATTTTTATTTATGTTATCAGATTCTTTTGTTATTTGTAAAATTAATTAATCCATTATTTGTTTAAAAAGTGTAACAAGCAAGTGAATATGTTTATGAAATCTGTTTATGAAATCTAATTTTAATTTCAAATTCAAATTCAAATTCATAATCATATTCATATTCCACTTACGTGAAAAAAACATCACGAATTATCAAAAAATAAAATAGTAGCTTCAAGTGCATAGATTTGATTTTTTTTAAAATTGAACATACTTGCTTATACTTTTCTCAACACTTGGATGATGCTCAATGATACTCAGATTTAATAAATATAAACAAATTTATTTTTTCATTATTATTTGCTATGTTTTTATTTTTCTATATATAAATTTTTTTATCATAATAAATTAGATTTTCGGGTCACCAAGGAAAGAGAAAAATCTTGTTTTTTTCTTTTTTTTCAATGGAGAAATAAAATTAAATGGGGGTAGGGCAGAGAAGGAGTTTAAGCCTTGGTGGAGAAAGACCAGTTTTCTTCAGTGATACGACCTCTAAGGATGGGGATTTCAGTACCGGGAACATAAACATCTTCGAAAAGGATCTTGGGATCAGCGGCGGGGGCGGGGGAAGCATCAGCTTCAGCGGCTTCCTTATCAACAAGAGCACGAGCTTCCTTATCGACCTTCTTTAATTCTTCTTCAGTGGCAATACCAAAGTCAATCAATCTAGCCTTAAGACCAGCGATAGGATCATTTTGGGATCTCATGTGTTGAATTTCTTCTCTGGTACGGTAAGTGGTACCGGGATCAGACATAGAGTGACCACCATAACGGTAAGTTTCGAATTCCATGACAAGGGGACCCTTGCCAGCGGAAGTCCACTCCTTAGCGAACTTGGTAGCTTGATAAACGGCGACAACGTCCATACCGTTAACCTTAAGACCGGGAATGTATTGACCACGTTCGTAGTACTTGGTTAAGGCAGATGAACGGTTAGCAGCGGTACCCATACCGTACTTATTATTTTCACAAACGAAAACACAGGGTAAGTTCCAAAGCTTAGCCATATTGTAAGCTTCAAAGATTTGACCTTGATTAGAGGCACCATCGCCGTAAAGAGCAAAGGAAGCCTTATCAGTTTCACCCTTGTACATATGAGCAAAGGCAAGACCAGCACCAACGGGGACTTGAGCACCGACAATACCATTACCACCGTAGAAACCACGAGTGAACATGTGCATGGAACCACCCTTACCGTAAGAGACACCACAACGCTTACCTAATAATTCACCAAGAACCGACTTAATGGAGGCACCACGCATGTAAGCGAAACCGTGACATCTGTAAGAGGTAATAATAGAATCATCGGGTAAACAAGCGTGTTCCATACCAACGGCAACGGCTTCTTGACCAGTGGAAAGATGACAGAAACCTCTGATCTTCTTGGCTTTGTAAAGGGCATCGGAGGCCATTTCAAGACGACGGACCGTAACCATATCCTTGTACATCTTAAGAAGAGTTTCCTTGGGGAGTTCAACATTACTGTTGGGGGCTTCAAGGTTGTAAGTTTCATAAGTGTTTTCAGCAAGTTGAATAGTGTACTATAATGAGTTAGCAAAATAAATAAAATAAAAATAATGTTATTATAATTATCATTATCAAACAAGGCTATTATTATCATTATTGTTAGTACCGGCATGCTGGAGCTAAGTGACCCGACGCACCAAACGAGAAAATACCTCAGGTGATGAGCGCACGCACCAGCAAAAGCAGGGTCAAACCGCATAGTCAGGGTATCAATAACAGCGCAAGACAACCTGAACGGAAAGACAATACCAATGACAAGAATAAATAATAGTAAACATAGTAATAAGAATAATATTTATAATAAACAACCTCGGGCAAAAGTAGAATCAAGACCCGAGGATGTCACAACGCGATGGAGATGAGCGGGTGAAGACCAATGAGGGGCTGTTCCAAGCGCGTGCATGAGCCATCAGCGAGTGACCAGTTGGCACGGCACAACACACATCAAGGCGGGAAACGAGGAAACCAGTATTGGGAAACACAAAGAGTACTGAATAGAAACGCATTATCAAGGGTTGCTGGAGGATTCGTGGAAATTAGGGCGATCACAAGAACCAGTGCTGAACTCGGTATTGAACTTGCCCCTCCAGAAAAAGGGGCCCGTCCGAGCGCCGAGAATGTCATAAAAGGAACGCCCAAGGGGCATTGAGCGTTCCTGTGGACAAACTAGAGCCTGAAACCCTCATAAGACCAGTATGCGAGACTACTCAAGTACCTTGAAACTTCCATCGCTTCCAAATGATGAACACACCATACCGGATTACCCCACTTTGGTCCAGTTTAACCCACCCAACTCCTAGAGCACGGTAATTTTGCAACAAAACAACTTACGGTAGATTCGGTGGAAAGAGCTCTGGAGCCAACGACAGCGGATCGCTTAGCCGCGGCACGGACGATTGAAGCAGCGAGCATCGTGATAGACAACAAGTGAGATAGTGTTGAGGACCGAAAGAAAAATGGAAGGGTGGAGGGGAGAAATGGCAGTTGAAGTATAACCGGGTCCCTGCTTCGGAGGCCCTCTGCGGTCCGTGCCTTTGAGGGGAACGTTCCGATCCCGAGAGTGGGGCCCGTTGGCTAGGCAACGGCGGGGCAGCTGTCGCGGCTTGGCGTGGGGCCCGCACGTGATACGCTGACCCCGCCTGCATAACTGTAGGACCTGTGGAGGCATACCTGCTGAACCTATCTGCGGCTATGCTAGCGCCTATTTACCTTCTTTTTATTAAATCGCCCGTGTAGCCCAATGGTTAAGGCGTTAGACTTCTAATCTGAAGATTGTGGGTTCGACTCCCACCATGGGTGTATTTTTTGTTGATTTTCTTTATTTTTGGCTCATAGCCCGTTATTTGGGACATTCGATTCCGCGGGTCATCTCAGATCATCTCAGGTCAGGTTGGGTCAGGTTGGGTCAGGGTCACATAATATATCACACATTCAATATACACACAAAACCTCAAAATGAACGAATTCTCCGTCCAATTTTCAATCTTTGAAACCCTGCAAAAGGAAATTGACTATAACGGTAAGATCGTTGAGTCGATCAAGGCCGAAGTCGAAAAAGTTGACACTATTCTGCGTCGTTGTACCACTTTACTGAGCCAGGCGCATTCCACCACTCCCATTAAGATGGCCGAAATTACTCTTCCCTTCTTCAGGCCGGATGATAACAGATTGACGCTTCAAATGGCCCTGGTTGATCAGCTTCTTAGTTTACACAAGGTCCTCATTGGTAAGCCTGTTTATAAGTACAAGTCTCTCTACTCCCAGACCTTGCAGCAAGCCATCTTCGTTATTTTGTACTTATTTGTCTTAACTGGTGTCTCTGACACTGTAGATCCCCACCTATTATCCCCGGATAGAGTCACTGATGAGCTGAAAGTTGAAAATTCAATGGGTGTGTGGGCATGTATCAAGTCTGATTCTGAGGAGTTCTCTTCTGATATTGATGGCTTAGAAGGTTTATCGTTCGGTACCGAAGAATACCTTCATGCTATCATTTCACTTATTAACGAATTATCAAGATTAGCCGTGAACTCTGTTACCACAATTTCTACTCATAACGCGCAACTAGCCGCTGACAAGACTAACGAAAAGCTTAACTTCAAATTACCCGTTGAAATTAACGCGTTTATCAAAAAGTTGCAAAACGGATTCATGATGTTGAATTTGAAGAATGATTCTCTCAGACGTCGATTCGATAGTATCAAATACGATGTCAAGAAAACTGAAGATGTCGTCTACGATTTAGCCGTCAGAGGTCTCTTATAGTGGCTGATCATATGAGCGTTCATCGGCATTCAGAAACATTGAAGATGGTGAAGATGGCATCTAACTCATTTAGGTATATAGAAAGAAGCCAAATAAACTCTTTTACCCATTATTTTTTTATCCAAGTTGAATATTCCAGCACATAAAAATAAAAATAAAAAGAATTAGTTGCTGATAATATCAGGAATTAATAATAGAAGATATTACGCACGAATAAGAATTCTTATAGATGTAAGATGAATTGAATTATTTATAACAGAATCTGAACTAGTATCGACATCAGTAGCAGCAGTAGGTTTCTCAAGTATTTTCTTGGCAAATAAATCGGCTTCACCTTATTTAAGTGGGTGTCTAGCAACAAAATTAGTAAATACCTTTCTTTGTTCCCTACTTACTCCCTGAAGATTGGCATTCCAAATTGAAGTTCCGTTGATTTTGCTAAAAATACTAGCAACAACAGGATTCGAAAGCTTTTTAGGCATAATAATATTACCTAATTAAGCAAAAGCAGAAATATTTATGGATTTACCATTAAGAGGAGGATCGATACTCAGGAAAAAAATTTCATGCTTCCGAATTCACTTTCAACGAGCTTTCTGCCACCCATAGCAATAAAAATGGCTAATTTGATTAAGGTTTATTATTCCTCATCATTAAATTTAGGATAATCAAATAAAGTAAGAATTTAAGATCAAAAGCACCGAGAACGAGGTCAAATGGTTAAGAGAAAACTTAACGGCACCAAATATAGGAGCGGCTTTATTACATCGAAACAGAGCCGAGAATCCACTCCTAAAGTAAGGGAAAAATAAACTAGTCGAGAAAAGCATCTCATAACATAATCAATTAAACTTTTGATTACTAAGTTCATTCAAGCCGTCTAGGTTTTTTTCGTTTTGAACGTACAATCGTCATGGCGAGCGACCATGAGCTTGTGAAAACCCCACTATCAGCTAACCACCATATCAGCACCAATAGTGAAATTAATGCTGATGTCGGTGATAATTCTTCTCTTAAGGATATCGGTAATAGATTTGTTTGTTTTTTGAGTAGGGGGCGGTTAATACCAAGAATGTAGTAGGAGGGATGATCTTTTTTTTTATTTTTTTTGTTTGAATTTAGTGTACTGTTTACCAAGGTAAACCTATTTATATCATATGCCAACATTCTTTATTGTATTATAAAAATTTAAATTAAAAATATAAATTTCAATTTCATACAATATATACAGATATAAATGTAAAATGCCTAAACAAAAAAAAATACATAAAAGTCTATGAAAGTTTTTTCAAGGATTCATTCTGTTATTAGAACAAACAAGAGAAGAGTGATTATTATCCGTAGTATTCTATTATTTTTTGTTCCTTAAGAAGGTGTATACCCCACTCGGTCGTAGACAACGAGAGATGATGATCTGATCCAAAGCGTGGGCTGCCTCGGTACTGCTAGAGGAAATCTTTCCTCAAACGAACAAACAACTAGCAAAAAAACAAAAATGGACGACACCGGAATCGAACCGGGGACCTCGCGCATGCTAAGCGCATGTGATAACCAACTACACCAGACGCCCTTTGGTGAATGAAGTGGAATTTTGTCAATACAGTCGTAATCGCTATCAATTCCGTGTGAGTTAGATTTTGAATATCACAAGCAATTCCATGTGCTACAATTTCTATTTAAGATTTTAATATATATAAACCACTATTTTAAAGGTGAGGCATTTGTAAAGATATGGATATATAACCACATAGAGTAACCCAATAGATAAGCTTCATCCATTACCTGGCCCCATTGAAATATTACATGAATGTTCAAATCTTATAACTGATAGCAGTTTTTATGATGAATAAAGGTTATCAGAGGATTCTGTGTTTTTTCGTTATTGGGGTGCCAAGTTGTAACATCAAATAAATATAGCACGTTCATAAAGCTTGTTTTCAGTAGTCCAAGAATAAATAATATCCCCCGGGGAAATATTACCAATATATGTGTTAAGGGAATATGAAACAGCGATCCAATAAGATTGGAGAACCACTCTTCGTTTCCTTATCTTCATTCCTATTTTGTTTTGCCAATATTTTCAAACCAGCTAGCGTCTTGTTTTTAAGCGCGATGTATTTTTTCATATACAGATGGGATACACAAAAGATAATGAGGAAGCGTAATACCAAAACTGCTAAATGTGTATATATTCTGTTTTTTCTTTCATTCTAAAATCTAGATTCTTAATTTTCTGATAATTTGATTCCTCTAAGTTTTACCATAAAACTTTTCATACATATGAATCTATAATTAAATTCAAAAAATTTTGCAATTTACATTTTTATTATAGAAAAAAGCAAAAACTATTGGTATCCCTTTCACATATTTCACGACAGACTAAATAAAGCAAATAAATCGCCTAAAATCCCAAATAAAATTAAAACAAAATTAATTTTGTGCCTTGGGTCTTCAGCACAAGTATTACATTCACACTCCTCCCATGTCTGCGGCCATATCCGTTGGAAAGCACGATTTCCCGTCCGATCAATCATAGTTAAGC
>JAKUCD010000141.1:0-22733 GCA_030563525.1 Nadsonia commutata
CTTAGGTCATCAATCCCAATTGGAAAAGATTTATATACAAATCTCGTTAGTTAGATCCTATTCTAATTCACTCCCTAGTGAATTTCCCTTGTTTATTATACCTATATATGTATCTCCCTACAAGTCCAGCTCTTATGCTAAGGTAATATATTATTACATCTCTTAACTCAACTCCTCAACAAACCCCTATCGGCCTTTACCGATTCATATTAACTAAATTAGAGAACCTTAACTAGGTCTCGCCTTGTTACCGTTACAAATTGGATATAGTGCAGGATTCATGAGCATAAAGTACGGTGGATGGACGAGGATCATTGTCTATAGCTTATTTTCTGTAGAATATAATATCAAATAGTATTGTGTTATGTATAGGAGATTAGTACGAGAGAAGGAGACCACGAAAGATAACAGAATGTCATCATTAAACGAATGAATCTAATTTCTCCAATTAAAACCTTATCAAACCACACATCTTGGTTTAATTTTTTAGTCGCATCCCATGTTTCACGCCGCGTTTCAAAATTTTCTGCCACAAGGTTGCATTGCGCAGCTGCGGAACCTAATCACACAACTTCAGGCCTTGCATTCAGTGCTGAACGGAGGGAAATTAGTGGAAATATACGGATGTATACACATACGAAGATACCCGAGACGCGATGAGGGAACAGGGATATATATTAGAACAAAATTGATCGGCGGGATCGCCATAGACCAAATGCAATATTCATTACTCCCTAGGATGAGGCCACAAACACGTGACGCGCCCGGATGCGGCCGCACATTATCATTTGAAGCTTGCTGAATTGTTTCATCTCCGTAGGCCAGCGTGTTGATGATTTTTGATATATATTGCCGTGATGAAGGCATCATGTATGTTTTTGGTTTTTGGTTGGTTTTTTCTTATAGGGTATGTCTGGATACTCTTCTAACTCTACAGACAAATCTTGTGTGCAATGTGGGACACTCGGCGATTGTCCTGCGTGCTCGTCAGATGAACATTGTCTACTAAGTAGTCAGACGTGTTCGCAGTGTCCTGAATATTTCTGTGCGTCGTTGAACGCTTACTTTGTAGTAAATGGGGATTCGAGTTTGATTGGAACTGGAACTGCGGTTAGCACAAGCCCCGCGTCTACGGCGTCTGCCGTACCTACTATTTCCGCCGTATCCACATTATCAGGATCCCACATGTCTAAAATAGTTAAGGCCGGGATTATAGGTGGAGTGGCAGGTGGTGTTACTTTACTAGGAATCATACTGGCATTTTTGATTTGGCGATTTCGGTGTGCTCGAGGCCAGGAGAAATATTCTGGTATTGAAGACCGTATGGACCCTGAATTTATGCAAAAAGCTCCAAATACTGCTTTGCATGAATCAACTATTATACCTATTACTTACTATAAAGGAGTTCAGAGCCACTCTTGGATTTTATCTTCAATCCATTCCTTACAAACTATTCTCCCGCCAACACAAACTCAAACGCTGTCCACGCTGACCTACGATTTGGACTATACCGCCCCACCATTGGACTTGTCAGGACTCATGAATGATTCAGATTTAAGTAGCAAGACTATATCACAATTTATTCGAAACGACGTGCGTATTACCACCTCGGAGATAGATAATAAGGGTCCCTATGTGGGTTATTATGAAGGCGAATCATTAGATGAACAGAATCGTCATCCGTTACATGATTTTTTAGTGGATGAAATGGAAGAAGAGGGTATTGAAGTGAGCTCGCTCATTGATGGAATAAGAAATGAACTTTTAAAGAAGTGAATAGGTAGTTTCATTGTATAAACATCATATACAGTACTCTTATGATAGTACTACTGATAGTACTTATAAAGTACACATGACGGTGTAGTCATAAGGAGTTAGCAGCTGGCAGCTTTTGCAGTTATTAACTGTTTCAGCTTGTTCTGGAACGTTTGCGATACTTTTATTCAAAAAGTCACTATTTGTGGCTCTTTCGCTGCTACACTCTTTACCCCTCACTTTCCACTAATACTGACGATATTTTTATCCCCTTCCGTTTAATCATAAAAGTATATTCAGGTTTAGACGAAATCTAATGTGCTAAATTGCCCAGCTGTTTACCATAAACGCAAAGATAAAGGGAAGAGTGACGAGGTCGGTTTAAGTTGAGTGAAGAGGAGTGAACAACGCCAATAACTCAACCAACTCTCATCGCTCATTGGATTCATTGAACGGTTTAAATCAAAATGCACATAGAACTATATATAAGTTTGATTGCCATCAAAATTGTTTATGTTTTTATTTATTAGAATTATCTAAAGTTTATAATAATGGAACTGTAATTAGTACTAGTAAAGCCGCTGTGCGACATAAAGAGAGCGAGTGGATAATACGTTATAATGCAATTCCTTATCATTGATTTCGCTAACGTCCGGTTATTACTTATCTCAATTATGGAGTGATCAATCTTTCATTTCTTCTTCATTATCCCCGCGATTAGATTCACTTAATTCAATTAAATATTCTCCTAATATTTTTAATGGATCCTTACCATCTTTTCGGAGTAACAGCTGGCCTTCAACAGTGTATCGCATGCCCTTTAGTAAACCAGCTGTAATTGTACAATTAATGAATTGACGAGTTGGTGCGCCAGTTGTAGGGAGGATGGGAACAGGGGCAGTGGTGCCGGGGGACGGCGACAGTTGGCGCTTGAATGGGTAATGTCGCCGAGTCGGTCGTAGATGTAATATTGGAGTCGGTATGTGTTAATGATGCCATATTGGGAATCAATGAAATAGTCCGAGTAGACGGACGGTTAGTTTGTGATGGATGGGGAGCGTTGAGAGGTTACATCACATCATACGATGTTCTGACACCTCGTGTTATCAGTGAACGCAATAACGGTTAGCACACCACGATATATACACATGGGTATACATATATAAAAATACATAAAGTATATAGAGTATATAAATATATAAAAAACAATAAGCACCAAAACACGCACAGCCAATAACAGCCTACGACCAAACCACTCCCCGCGATAACAACCCGCAACAAACCCCGCCGCCGCGAGCGGCACACATCCTCCCGATGTGTCAAACCTTCAAAAAGGGCCCGCGCTGCTTCTTCATTCCTTCCCACTCACCCCATATACACAAAACTCTGTTAGAACAAATGCCCTCCTTTGCCGAAATCGATAGAAAGGCTATCAATACCATCCGTGTGCTTGCCGTAAGTTTTTTCGTGGTTTGAGAGTGCCCGCTGATCCGGATCGCGTCGGAGCTTGGGTATTGGACCCCGCCTCGGAACACCTCCTAGCTGATGTAAAGTCATAATGAGAGTCTGAATGAGTGAGATGGAATGTAGGTGAATAGAATCTGACATTCATGTCTGCATTTTCTCTTCATATTTGTTTGATTTGATTAATTTAGTCGACTTGTTTCATGTTACCACACCCCAGATCTCTTGATCTGAGTCACAGATCTGTGAATGATGAAACAGAATGATTTCGGTTGAATTTCGAACAATTTTGCTCATTCAGTCATTATTATTCCACTTCAGTTCGACTTTTTTGCCCAACCTTATCATATCAAAATTTGTTACGTTTACAAAGATCTAACTAAAATTATAGGCCGATGGTGTTTCCAAAGCCAACTCCGGTCACCCCGGTGCCCCCATGGGTCTTGCTCCCCTTGCTCATGTTATTTTCAACAACTTCATGAACTTCAACCCCCAAAACCCTGATTGGTTCAACAGAGATCGTTTCGTTCTCTCTAACGGTCACGGTGTTATGTTACACTACGTCCTTCTTCACCTTTTCGGTTACGACTCCATGAGAATGGAAGATTTAAAGTCATTCCGTCAATTAGGCTCCCGTGCTCCAGGCCACCCCGAAGCCGAAACCGCTGGTATTGAAGTAACCACTGGTCCCCTTGGCCAAGGTGTCTCCAACGCTGTCGGTCTTGCCATTGCTCAAGCTAACATTGCCGCTACTTTCAACAAGCCCAACTACACTATCTCCGACAACTTCACCTACACCATTTTCGGTGATGGTTGTATGATGGAAGGTGTTGCCTCTGAAGCTATGTCACTCGCTGGTCACTTACAACTTGGTAACCTTATCGCCTTTTACGATGATAACCACATCACCATTGATGGTGATATCAAGGTCGCTTTCACTGAAAACGTCTTAGATAGATTAGAAGCTTACGGTTGGCACACCATTTGGGTTCAAGACGGTGATAACGATCTCGAAGCCATTTCTAAGGCTATTGAAGAAGCCAAGAAGGTTACTGATAAGCCCACTTGCATTAAGGTTACCACTACCATTGGCTTCGGTTCTAAGCTTGCCGGCACTCATAACGTTCACGGTGCCCCCCTTAAGGCTGACGATATTGTTCAATTAAAGGAACAATTCGGTTTTGACTCCACCAAGTCCTTCGACGTCCAACAAGATGTTTATGATTACTACCACGCTAGAGCCGCCAAGGGTGCTGAAGTCGAAAAGTCCTGGAACGCTCTCTTCGCCAAGTACGAAGCTGAATATCCTACTGATGCCGCTGAATTAACTAGAAGAATCAACCGTGAATTACCCCAAGGTTGGGAAAAGAATTTACCCATTTACACTACCGCTGACCCTGCTATCGCCTCCAGAAAACTTTCAGAAATTCTTATTGGTAAAGTCTTTGATACTTTACCTGAACTAATTGGTGGCTCCGCCGATTTAACCGGTTCTAACTTAACCAGATACTCCAAGTCCATTGATTTCCAACCTCCCTCCACTGGTCTCGGTGATTACGCTGGTAGATACATTAGATACGGTGTTAGAGAACATGGTATGGGTGCTATTATGAACGGTATTGCCGCTTACGGTGGTTTCATCCCCTACGGTGGTACTTTCCTTAACTTCGTCTCTTACGCCGCTGGCGCCATTAGACTTTCTGCCCTTTCAGAACACCAAGTTATTTGGGTCGCTACCCATGATTCCATTGGTCTTGGTGAAGATGGCCCCACCCATCAACCCATTGAAACCCTCGCCCATTTCAGAGCTCTCCCCAACACTCAAGTGTGGAGACCGGCTGATGGTAATGAGACCTCTGCCGCTTATTACAAGTCCTTGACTAACAAGCACACTCCCTCCATTATTGCCCTTTCAAGACAAAACCTTCCCCAATTAGAAGGTTCCTCTATCGAAAAGGCCTCCAAGGGTGGTTACACTTTAATTGACGTTGAAAACGCCGATGTCCGTCTTGTCGCCACCGGTTCCGAAGTCGCTATTGCCGTTGCTGCCACCAAGGTCCTCGCCGAAAAGAATATTAAGGCCAGTGTTGTCTCCCTCCCTGATTGGTTCACCTTTGAACAACAATCCGAAGAATACAAGCTCTCCGTTTTTCCCGATAATGTCCCCATTCTTTCCGTTGAAGTTATGTCCACTCACGGTTGGGAAAAGTACTCTCACCAACAATTCGGTATTAACCGTTTCGGTGCCTCTGCTCCCCAACCCGCTGTCTACGATTTCTTTGAGTTCAATCCCGAAGGAATTGCCAAGAGAGCTGAAGCCACTGTTAATTTCTACAAGGGCCACACCGTCAGATCGCCTATCAGAAGAGCTTTCTAAAGGTTTTCATTTGCAAAAAATAGCAAAGAAAAAAAGAGAACTAATATATGGAACTTTAATGGTCATTAAAAAAATGAAGACATCTTTCCTCTCTTCCTATCTTTCTCTCTCTGGTTTATTTTATTTATTATATACATTCCATATAAACATAAACTTCTGCTTATAGATTCAATTTATCGTCGTTCGTATTAACTATTGTGGGTATACTAATTCTTATACGTAAAACTCCAGTTGTACTTATAATACTTACAAAACTGTGGATCTATTTACCAATCGAACAAAAGAACGGGTCTTAGAATACTTATTTAAGCCATTTCGAGCTACTTCATTTCCCCTTCTGTTCTCAAAAAAAGGCAAGTGGCTTATAAACTCATGATTGCGCTTGAGGAAAATTACGACGAACAACATAAAAATAATCAACTTACCCAGGTAAATCTCAGTACTTTAATTACTTTTATCTGAGAATTATCCAATTTTGCCATTACGCATTTTGAATTTAGCCGTTGTGCTGTTCTGGACGAGTGCTGAATTATGAAAGCCCCGAACGGGCGATCAACTGATATATGCCTACAATTGCCTTGGTCAACATCTAGTTATCTATCTCATTTCGCTTGATTGGTGTGCGCATTTCATCATCGTGCAGTATCATCCGCCCAGCCCGAAAGCGGCGATCTCATTCTTCGTCCCAAAACCACGTAGAACAATTGAACTTAGACTATCGAAGAAGTGAACCCATTGCATTCTCAATAATTTCCCCGCACAGAATATATTTATGTTAGACCCGAACTGTTCTCTGTAATTAATATATACAATGACGGATGATCCACCGCTCAATTCGGAAAGCTATTCGCGGTGATCTTAGATTGCTGATCGGGCTGCATCGTGACGTCATCACGATTCGTAGCACTAAGATTCCAAAGAAACAGCATATGGTATAAATAGGATGGTAATTCTTCCAATTAATTTCAATTATTATTATAATAATTATATATACAAATCTCTATCTATAACAATGGCTTCTCTTACAACAATTACTGGACTGGGTCCCCTTCCCCAACCCACACCCAAGTTAGCTACCAATGTGCTAGATCTGTTCTCGCTCAAGGGTAAAGTAGCCTCCATCACAGGCTCTTCACAGGGCATTGGTTACACAGTAGCTGAAGCCTACTGTCAAGCAGGTGCCGATGTTGCTATCTGGTATAACAGCACCCCCGCTGAAGAAAAGGCCAAGGCCTTAGCTGAAAAGTACGGTGTAAAGGTCAAGGCTTACAAATGTGTCGTCACTGACTCAGCGGCCGTTGAAGCCACAATTCTTCAACAAAGAAAAGACTTTGGTAGAATTGATATTTTCGTTGCCAACGCAGGTGTTCCCTGGACCGCAGGTGCTTTAATCGACACTGATAGCCATGATGAATGGAATAAGGTAATCGATTTAGATCTTAATGGCGCTTACTACTGTGCCAAGATTGTTGGTAAAATCTTCCGCGAACAAGGTAGTGGCTCCTTCATCTTCACAGCATCTATGTCCGGTCACATTGCCAATGTACCCCAATTACAAGCTTGTTACAATGCTGCCAAGGCTGGTATTATTCACTTTTCGAAGAGTCTTGCCGTCGAATGGGCTGGCTTTGCTCGTGTCAACTCCGTTTCCCCCGGTTACGTTGCTACTGATATCAGTAATTTCGTTCCTAAGGAAATTAAGCAGAAATGGTGGTCTCTTATCCCCATGGGCCGTGAAGCTCATCCTCAAGAATTAGCTGGTGCTTACCTTTACTTGGCTTCCGATGCTAGTACTTACACCACCGGTTCTGACATCTTAGTCGACGGTGGTTACTGTATTGCCTAAACAACTCACTCAGAAACATTTGAGGATGATACCAGTATTATCTGAAATATAGACTCTATTTATTACACGTAACTTATATAAATATTAGAATACAAGATTACAATTTTATTTATTCAGGTTTTTCATTTTGCGAATTTCTAATCAATTAAAATATTTAAAAACTCCATTGAATTAGTTGTCTTGAAAAATAGATCCCTTGGCCCAGTCGGTTAAGGCATTGTGCTAATAACGCAAGGATCAGCGGTTCGAATCCGCTAGGGATCAAATACACCTAGCTAGCTCAATCGGTAAAGTGTGTGACTCTTAAAATCAAAGAAATTAGAATTAAAGTCATCACAATGCTGGGGGTTCGACCCCCCCTGTTGGGCTTCTCCTTTTCGCCATTCACGAAAATTGAGTGTTAGTGTGAAGAAGTATGAGTTATAGCAATAATATTTCGCTAGTGGTGGGGGATATATATACCTTTTTGCTTTATTCCTTCCTGCGCGAGAATCGTAGTTCACAACATTCGCAAATATAACTTGTATTAAAACAATCTTAGAGTAATGTATTCAATATATACAGGATGCGTTACATTTAAACAAAGAAAGATAAACAAAAGAAGCCATCACTTATAGCGTGAATGAATTAGAATAAAAACGAGAGGAATGAAGTATAGTACATATATAACCGGAAAAAGTGAAAACCAATAGAAGTAAAAAAAAAAGTGATGTTCGAAAAGATATTAAGAGAATAGAAGTAAAAGTAAAAATGGAAATGCATAAAGATTGTGAAAAATATAAAAAATGGTAAGAAGGGTGATGATGAAAGATAAAAATATGTGTGAGCAAGAAACGAATAATATAATATCCACCCAGACGGTTTGATGAGAGATGAAAGTTGTAGGAGAGAAGACGAAAAATATGTGACTTGAGAAGGAAAGAATGAAGGCAACGTAATGACTAACTACCAACCACGGGCATGGTAATTAAAATCGGCATTTTCATCAACGTCCATATTCACTTTCCATCTTTCAAGGCCTGTGGTATTATTATTTAAAGAAACTGAAACTTCAGCGATAGTAACGATTCCATTAGGGTTGAAACCTTTACTTTTAGACAAGTTATGACAATTCAAAAGACTCTTATGACGGTTAGTACGATTTAAGTTCTTATTCATCAAATGGTCTTGTCTTTGCACAATTTCTTTCAATGATTCACTTAGGTAAAAGGGAACTGGAGATGTAGTAGCCGGAGTGATGGTAATTTCCTTGGAAGCGAATGCCGATACTGATGCTGAGGTAACGCCCAATGTCTTATTAGATGAGAAAGCGTAGGTGTGGTTAATAGTGGTGGCGTTTGTCGATGAAGGCTTACCGTTGACTGAATTTTCATCAAACGAACTATCCTTGAGGTTTAAAATGTTCAAAGATTCGAGTGACGAGAATGATGCTAATTTAGATTTACTATGAGTTAGCGGCTTGATACCAGGTCTGTTCAGTAAAGCTAACTTAGAGACCTCTTTAAGAGAATTAGATGCACTAGATCCCTTAGAGTCATTAGAAACGAAATAGGGACTGTTGTAAATACTACCAGCTTGATTATTGCATACGGTAGCACTAACGGATTTACCACGCGAAGCTGACCGTTTTAACAGAATATTGGCCGATTCACATCTAAGTCGATTATTTTCCATTTGCTCTTGAATTTTATCAGGCTGATTTAAGATCAGCAACGAAAGTTTAGAGAAATTGTTCCTTGAACTGAATGATTTAGATACATCTTTATATTTGAATGAAGACATGTTGAAAATATCAGATTTGGATTGTTGAACATGACCCAGAGGTTCATCCTCATCGACTGAATCCCACTCGGGGGTATTCTTTTCGAGCTTTCGTTCTGGTCGAGTAACTTTTTTGGATAATACATGATGTTGATGATTCTCTTTGAGCGGTAATTTAGTTGACGTACTAATCCGTTTTATACGAGAATCCTTTTTAGCCTTCGTGAGTTCAGGCAACAAAGGAGCATTACTAATATATGTATCGCTAATACCGTCACCACTAAGACTGGTGGATTCTTCAATAAAAAACATAGATTTCTTATCCTTTATTGGTTGCTGATGTTGCTTTTGATTACCGGCAGAAACAAGACTAGACTTGACCTTGGATTTCGCCTTAAATTTGAGCTTACCCGTGCAATGAGAGATTTGGTTCATTGATTTAGCCTTCGATTTAACTTTCGGATGAGGTGTTGTAGGAACGGGAGAGTTAAGTCTGTTAGTCTTATTCGAAGTTACCAGGAGATGAGAAATAGGAGGGTTGCCATTGATTTCAGACACGGGGGATGGAGAATTTGAAATTTTAACACTGGAGACCGATGAAATCTTTAATCTCTTAACTTCGGTTCTTAGCTGATTCAAATATTTGATCTTGTCACTGTAATCGCCAACATCATAATTACTAGATAAGTCGTTACTGGATTTAAATATCGAAACAATTTGCTCTAGCCGGGAGGTAGATAATTTCCGTTTAGACTTCAGGATTTTGGTGCTAATAGAAGATGATGAGAATGATTTAACGACCTTTGCTAAACCGTTATCGATGCTAGATTTGTCGATATCGTCTGAAGTTGAATTATCGGAGTTGGCCGAAGATGTAAGTATATCAGAAGGAGTATCATTAGGGATTATCATAGCTTCGAAGCTTTCTAAACCGTTAAATAATACCTCTCTATTCCATAATCGCCAAGAGATATTCTCCAATCTGCGCCCATTTTCGATATTTTCGGGACATTTTGATATTATCAACCACATTGAAAATATACTTTCGGTTAGCTTCTGCGACCGCGAATCTTCAGTAGTTGAGACCGCTGAACCGTCTGAATGATTTCGAAGCTTAGAATTTTGAAACGTTTTCTCCACCTGCGACGATAACGAAAGAATAGGCACTAGCGGCTTGAATTGATAAGGTGAAGGAGCATCTCTCAAGAATAATCGCTGTTCAGGTTCACTTGAAAGTACCTGAACAGGCATCCTAAGGGTGATTTTAGAGTTTGTTTTTTACTTTCTGTGCGGTCTAATTTTAGAGTTATCTGATTGATTATCCGTCTAAGGTTGGCTTGATTGACTTTCGTATACGGGGTAAAGCTGAGTGTAAACGAACCAGGCTCTATATTGAATAGAGTAGTATTAGAGATATTAGAGATAATGCTGATAGCAAATGTAGCTATTGCGAATGCGATGCAAACACAAAATGAAAATCAAAGTAATTCTAGTGGGGTGAAGAAAAAGTGAAAATACTACTTCTGAATGCGAGCCCTTGCATGGCAATGCACGCACCCATCAAAATTAACGCTACCCCAGGCGATCAGCAAAGACCCCGAGGTACGATCTTGCAGGCCAAATATTTCAGTTCCTCATAAACAAATTCCGCAAGCCCCAAACGTGAGTAAGTTTCACACGGGTAACCCATTATTATTAGAAGCACCTTGAACACTTTTATCTACACATTTAAGCTCTTTGATACCCGCGAAGATAGTGAGGTCATAGATTAGACAGGTGTAACATCTTATGCAGCCTATTTTTCCGGAAGCCGCTGATTGGACCAGCTATTAATCGGTGTTGTACTGGCCCACCCCGGAAGTGAAACAAGACCTCAGATCGTAACGGTTTTTCTGCGGTTATTCCGGATCGGCCCACAGTGCACCATGGATGTATTAGCGTTAAGTTAAATTTGAATATCTTCCAAGCGAAATAATCATAGGTAATATCATCCCAGAATGTTAGAATATCATCTTCAATGTATCAGTGATATTTTTTTCACGCTAGAGATCACCGCTGATCGCTGTTTTCCCCGCAAATCCTAGTCATTCCGAGAGTCCCACGCTGGAATTCCGGATTGTCCCGACGCGGAGATAGTCGCTCCGGTAAGTTAATAGTTTGTGCTTAGTCAGGCATATCTCCCTGTTACTAGAAACTTTCTGGCACCATGGATAGTGGGGTTGGGACCAAAATCTAATACCGGCTTCGGCTGTGTGATTTCGTCCTCGAGCGATAAACTCAAAATCGTAGATCTCATCTCAGAAACAGGAGAAACTATTGAATTTTACGGTGATTCGAAACTTATATACCGTGAGTGCACTTATTAACCGGTATCCAACTTTACGCTTATTTTTCGGCTGTCTGTATGCGCAATCTGATTGAGACTGCTTATATTTTCCGTTCTTATTCTTGTTGTCCATCTGAGCCCAGCTCCGGATTGTAATCTAGATTATATTATATACCATCATATTGGAGGCTTACGTCTGTTGTTTACGCTGCCTTTTCAAAAATATTTCCTGTTTTGACATTCTTAAGGCAGTTTTCTTGCTTGTATACATTCGAAAATTCGGTTTTCAATAGCCGTTTTAAACAGATCGATAATGTCTTCTATACCTCATACAACCTCATCTCGCTCGCTGAGGGACAAAGCGGCCCCCGCGCTAAATCGTGATAAGCATTCGATAAGATCACTTAGAAGTATCACTAGTTTCTTCAGTCGGGAGAATAGGTTGCATAGCCTAGTAGAAAAACCACCGCCCGTTAGTGGTCCTGTGAAAACTGTTGTCGACAATTCCTTTCTAATGGCCAATGAATCACATCTCTTGGCTCTCATGAGAAGTACCAAGGGAAGTTACAGAAGTCAAATGTCTTGGAGAGTTAGTGGTAGCAACAAATGGACGACGTAAGTTTTATCTGTCTCTTTTTGGTTATTACATATACATACACTAACTTCCTTATTCATTATAGTGGCGTGGGTTATGTATACGAAAAGTCAGGATGTTTGTTAGTGTCACCTCGCGGTGAAAAGGAAAATGTGGACAATTACACTGTAGTGAAAGATTTGCGGTTGGTGAAAATTCAGGCCAATGAAAAGCTGAAACAAATAAGTTTACTCATGCAGTCAACAGGTACCGAAAAGTATGGACAAGTATACTTGAGACTATTTAATATTGATGATTTCATGAACTGGATTTGCGTTTTTCTCGCCTGGAATAGTTCCAAAGCCCAAGGCTTACGACAGAAATTATACAGCTCAAGCGGTACGACAGTAAGTTATGATACTATACCATGTAAAACCATCTTGAAAGCCAGGCCACTGGTATTGGTTACATCAAGTGATCAAGTGAACTTGATAAATCAACTCTCCCACTCGTGGAAATCGTCTCATATATCTTTGAAGGAAGATGGAAAATTAACTGTTTTCGAAGGTGAGCTTAAGGCCATGGAACTAAACGTCTCTCTTATTCCACGATCCCATATTCGTCAAGCGCATTTTTCCTTGTTTAGTAAAAAATGGGTTATTTATATCATTGGTTCACCAGCTCAGCGAGCCTGTGACCTATTCTTATCCTTCGAAAACCGGCAAGATTTTGAAGAATGGCTTATTTATCTTAAAACACTGTCACATCAGCAATATTATTGTCCGTCGACCATCACAATGAGTAAATCGATACGGCTTAATAATTCTATTAATATGAAAATTAGTCACGGTAAATTTAATGGGTTTAAACTGAACGATATTCGCGCTCATCATTGCCAAAAAACCGGCAATTCATCGACATCGTTCGATCCCAACTATGTATCTTTATATATTGATATAATGATTGGTCCGAAAGTATTAGCGCGGTCAACCAGTACTAGATGTGGTGTCCGAGATTTTACCAGTGAATTTATAGAACCGTATTGGTATGACGAGTTTTCAATAACCGAACTTCCCGAGGATTCGAATGCGTTCATCTTTTCGCTTCGTGATATTGTAAACAATATCGAGTTGGGAAGGGGGGAGTTATTATTACAATCGTTTTTTGAGACTAGTCAAAGTCAAAGTGACTCACTTACTAAACTATCAATATCTAATGAATTTACCGTTATTTTCTTTAACGGTTCGTCAAAAGGAAATGGCATAAATAATAACGTTATTGGCGAGGTATCGGTAAAATTAGATTACCTCAAGATGAAAATCTTAGCGCCGAATCATTATGAGCATTTAGAAGCCATGTTAAATGACTTGTCTACCCAGCTATCATCAATTATTACGAATAAGTTTCTTGTTACATCGCTTTCATTATCAGACACCGGTACTTCTTTACTATCGCTGACGGATTCATGTGCGGTGATCAGCAATGATACTGTGGATAATGGGTCGGTTGATGAAATCGGGACAGCCATGCTTCAATCATCGCCCTCATCGCCTTCTTCATCAACATTGTCATCATCATCGACATCAACATTACCGGGGATCAGTTGTTTGTTATTGAAAATATATTTATCCTCAGGGAACGCCGAAGATTGGTTACTGTCGTTGATTGACCAGGAGGTGGCACGTGTATTCAAAGAAGAGATGAACGATTTACGAAAAAATAAAAATGGAAATACCAGTTGCACGATGGAAAAGTTAAACTCTTTAATTAGGGGGAACACTCTGATGAGTAAATCAATCGATTATTATATGCAAATTATGGGTCATGAGTTTTTGCAGAAGTATATTCAGCCAATCACCGACAATATAATAAACGAAAATATTGTATTGGAGATTGATCCAAATAGACTCGAGACCCAAATGGAACATGAAGAAAATAAACAACGGTTTTTGGCTTATACTGAAAGAACTTGGTCTAGTATCTTCAATAATATTGATGCTTTACCTAATTCTGTCAAGAGAGTATTGTCTCATTTAAGAGTAAAACTTGAAGCAGTGCTGATATCAGAGGATAAGACTAAACCAATTTATAACTGTTTATCGGCCTTTCTGTTTTTACGATTCTTATGTCCAGCTATTCTGAATCCTAAGTTATTCGGGTTGGGCAGAGTTACCCCGAATTCCCAAGCACAACGGTCATTGACGCTCATAGCTAAAGTTATACAAACCTTCGCGAATAGGGTTCAATTTGGCGTTAAGGAATCTTATTTGATGAATTTGAATGAATTGTTTATTGATGGCCATAGTAAAGAACTGGGTGCATTATTCGACACTGTCTCTAACTTTAATAATAATAAACAAGACGATCGAACCCGCATGAAGGAGACAGAAGTCAATGCTAAAACTCATACCAGTGGCAGTAATCTAATTTTGAACCCTGAAAGCACAACCACAAGTTCTCATAAGGAAACTAGCTTGAATCCCATAATCAGGGATCTTCCTCTGTCACCGTTTTTACTCGACAAAAGCTTTTTGTTGGCTCAGCTAGTAAATTTATGGAGTAGTCGAAACAAATATTTGTCTACCAAGACCATTACTGACGATAGTGGAATGCTGGAATTATTCAATTTCGAATGTGAAAGAATTATGAAGTACTCAACCAAGATACTCTGTGGACTGGAACAAGCTGAGAGTCCAGGCGAGTTTAGTATGGAAGATTGGACTAATTATGTGAATAAGTTGACTATTTTTATAGATGATAATAACGGTGTGGTATGTGTCGCTCCAAAGAGGGGTAACATCTCTAGTATTGCCAGTACTGCTAACTCTATTACACCTCCAGTTGTCCAATCCGAACCAGCACAACCTTTACAAACGAATCGTTATCACAGTAGCACTATACTTAATAGTTCTATCCAGGGTCGGAAATTTAACAGAATGTCTATGGATGACTCAGCCTCGCCTGTTGTTCCCCAGAGAGGTGGTATCCGACCATCTCAATCGTCATACAATATAAACATGACCAATGAAAGGGATTCGGGCGCCAACACCACCACCAACGGTGCTCGAGGCCAGACTAGAGAGAGTGGAACGAAGAAATTACCCAGATGGATGAGTATGAATTTTTTCCGTAGCTAGTATTTATGTATATATTTTTACTCATTATTTAAAATTATCTTTAATCTACGAATATAAGTTAATTACTCGATGAACAGCAATGAGATTAATCGGCCCCGATTCGGAACCGCCACATAATTTTTCCGTCCGCAGCACAATAAAATATAACTTTCGATTTTTTTCGACTTTGATTTTGCCTATATCTCCCCCTCCCCATCTCCCTATCTCCCTGCATTCAGCCAATTACAAGACAGTAAACCTTACCTCCGATAATAGTCTTTATATAATCACGACGTCATGAAAGCAAAGTATGACATAACCCGGCAAGTAATGCGCGTGCGGCGACTGCGCAGCAGAACGTTCGGCCCGTTTTCTCCTATCTAGCTTCTCATCTTCCCAAAGAATCAGTTTATCTGTATATCAATAAACAGATAAGCATTTATCTACCGGATTTGCATTGTCCATAGTTCTTCAGAATTTCTTTTGTTGATCCAGTAACTATACCCCTGCGCTGCTCTTATTTTCAAACATGTCCTCTTCATTACCCTCCGACACACTGAATCCATCTTCAGCGGCGTCAGCGCCTCGAAGCACTAAAATCAGCAAACTGTCCAGTGCGATTGCGGCCTCGACGACAAAACCGGGGTTTACAGTCCAGTCGATGCCCAGTATTGGCCAGGGTGTTTCATTAGAAATTCCCTCGAACCTATCATCGTCCCAGCACTCTAATCATGGTGCTAACCAGAGCCAAAATACCGATCAGTATAATAACAGCTACAATTACGAGGAAAACATTGACAATAACAATAGCGATAATAATAATCATATTCGCGATTCCTATCGAGCACCGTCTAGCTGTTCGACCCCGGATTATACGCAATTAGCTAATCAACACGATGACGGCTTAGGAGTGGGTACAACAAGCATGAGCCCCAGTTACCGATCAGCGCATTCTATACCCTTCGGTTACTCCCCAGGCCGATCACCGTCGTCCTCAATGATTTTTGAGCGTTCTGTCCAAGATAACTTTTTGGTTAGCTCGCCTTCTTTTAACAGTAAAAAGATTTTCCCCACTGCCTTTTCGCCCTCTCACAGCCATCATACACAGGAAGATTTCATTCCACCGGTACTTGACGCCTCTACACAAGCGCTTGCTAAGAATAATGTTAATCCGGATTTCATTAATGTTATTTCTGCACGTCGAGCTTCAAATTTAAGTGGACCCGGTTCTCCCATAATTACCTATGCCAACGAGTTCTCTAATATACCATTTGCCAATGCTATGGGAAGAAACCGAACCAACTCTTCATCATTCACTTCACTTAGTCGTAACAACAGTGCTAGTAATCTACAAGCTATTCGAAATACATTGAGTAACTCAAATGGCAATACCCCTAATAGTATCGGTATTAGTCCATTGGCTACACGTGCCAATCGGTCCAACTCCATTCAAAGTCGCTCCAATCAAAGAGATGATACTAGGGATTCTGACGAAGTTATTATACCCAGTGTGCTTAGTTTCTGCTCATTCGCTGATGTTATCAAAACTGAAGGCTCCATTTCTCCTAACCCTAACCTCAAAACCTCTATTCAAAATCAGCCAAACGATAACGGTGGCTCCCAAACTAATAACAATAACAACAATAACAATCTAAATGAATCTCGTTCGAGACGTATGTCTACTTCCAGTAACTATATTCCGCATACCGCCATTTATACAAAACAACAATTAACCCACCCTAACCAAAATTCGGACGAAAAATCCGGCGCCAATGATACCAGTGCCATTGATTACAATTATCACGATAATGATGACAACGAAGATGGTGTATATATCTCCAGTTTAGGCGACACATTCCGAAAATGCAGTATTTCAAGAAAGCCTAGTGTTTCCGTCTCTGATCGTTAAGACTAAAGAACAACGTAATGAGGACTGATGACTGATCTGGAATGAAATTATTATATGTCTTTTCTCATGATCAATAGTTTTGCTTCTCATTTATTTCATGTATTATTTATTTTTGTAATGATTTATGTTTGTGCATACAAAATTGGGTGGTTATAATCAAAACAATCTTCTTTTTGGTTTTTTGGTTGTTTTTTATTTTCTTAATCTAATAAATTTAATCTTGGCTTAGAATATTGGAGCTTTTTTTAGATATACTTGCTACTCATTAAAGCTATTTGGGAAAGGCTGTTCTGCATTTAAGTTTAGTTAAATCTTTTTACGAAGGTCAATTACACGCCAGCTTCAAAGGAACCCCACTGTCTTATTTTGATGGAATTATTGCGTTATAGAGTAAGCCACTGGGGATGTTCTGAAAAGAAGAAGAATTTATATGCTCACCCAGGCTAATTATGTAGTCAAGGAATGTGTATATTTATATCCTTATCTTATTTGAAAATACTAGAAGAGTCCACAAGCCCAGAAAAACTCTAAATGGACCATAAAAATGATCCATAGAAGACTTTTCCGATATGAATAAAAAAATGACTGTATTTAAGTGTCAACGAAAAACACGCAAAGACGAAAAGCAGTAAGTTGGAGTTGTAATATAATATCAGAGTAGTATATGAATTCTTTCATCAAGTTTTTAGATAATAGAAATATGCAACCAGCAAACACATCAATAGTCGGGTTCTAAAAAAAAAAACCGATGCGTTTTCAGTATAAAGTTCTTAGAATAATATATACCGCGTATACACATGAAGCGCTGCTTGATATTGAGTATTCATATGAAGCGCTACTTGATATTGAGTATTCATATGAAGCGCTGCTTGATATTGAGTATTCATATGAAACGATTATAACTTCAATCACAGATACGAAGATCTAAACTGTAGAAATGAGTCTGACATTATTAGAAAGTATTCTCTATATAAAAAAACTCATTAGAAAGATGAATTCTCAAGTTCATAAAACGGCTCAATTACTTTAAGCGGTAGTAAAAAGAAACACCTATTGGTCCCTATGAAATGAAGGACAACATTCAGAGAATCAATGCTATACTTCATTCTAAGCCCTAGTTTCCGTGATTAATTTGATTTACAACAATTAGCCTACAATTAATGAGAATATATGCCGAGTAGAATAGGTTTTTTCCTATATATAATATGCTTACAATTGTCGTCATACACCCTAATCTATATTTAACGTTGACTCACCAAAAACCCTGTAATCGCTTGTGTGTGGGGACTAGTTGGGGACCCTAAGTCGGGACCTTAAGTCGAACCTTGTGTAAATGGTCTTTCTCAATACTCTTTGCGAATACCCTATGTGGAGACTCTTATATAAAAGCTGAGCCTCCAGATAGGAATAGTTTGTTATGTTACTTTATGTACTTTGTTATGCTACTTTGTTATGTTTCTTTGGGATTTTCACGCTTTATAATTTTGTCTTCTTTAGATTTCCTTGGTAAAATTCTTAGAGATCCTTGAAGATGAATACTAGTTCTAATCTTTCACAACTCAATATTATCACGACCAAAAAAGTCATTTCTTGATCTTAGTAGTGAATATGATAATCTGTTTCCGGATTTTTACAAGGGGATTAAGTCTTTGGAAGCCAAGAGGTTTGTGTAAATGATCATTTCTTCAGATATTTTGGCCCAAAAATGGCTTTACTGATTTTTTCAGATTCACAACAGAATTACTTTCGAAGTATCTTTTAAAGGGCAGTTTCAATTTCTATACTCTCCACAGAATGATTTCGATTGATATCTCAAGAAATGTTATTTTCAGACAATACTAGAAGGTCCTCACTCAATTATCTATGCGAGAGAGCATTCATAGCTTGTTCGAAGGCAAATATCGATATCAAAAATATCCCAGAAAATGAGCTCCTATAAGTGAGAGACCTTCATCTCGAAACGAGGACATAGACTAGTTTCACTTAAAATCTATATTGAATTCGTAGGGTGATAAATCAAATGCAGAATCTCGCTTTTAAGATAGAGATTTTGTAGTATTTTAATGAACAGATTATTAGATCTATAAAACATGAAGCCTTTTTGAAGGATGTTATTTTCAAAACTTTTGTTAGCTTTTATCTCTACACCCTTGGGATTGATTTCAATCGTTTTTCTAGCAAAGTTCATTGAATATCATTGTTAAGGTGATTTTGAGGCGGTGTTCCTCCGTTTGCCGAAAAGATACACAAGTAGCCCATGTAATCAAAACTTTAGCCACTTATTATCTTCTTGGTTTCTTTGAAAAAGATTTCTACTTAAACTTTGAGAGCATCTCTCTTGAGGTATATGATATTAATCGTCTCGGTGTTAAACCAATATCTGAGCTTTCATCTGATAAAAGCTCTTTTTCGACGATGATTTAGTATGTTCAGAATCTGGTTGAAACGCGAAATATATTAGAATCTTAAAACGAAATTCAAATCATTTTTATTTTTATTTTCACGTTGAATGCATATAGGATAAACAAATAGAAAGCGTAGTATAAAGGATACTAAATATCTACACATTCACTCACTCTAGCAGCACACGGTTCCACTATCCCAATTACCTTGCACGGTTTCCCAAGAAAAGAGAAAGAATCCAACGAAGATACCAATGAAAATAAAGATTACATAACCATTGAAGTACATGGCTAATAACATAATAAAATATGCACCTGCAAATTGAATTGTGTAAAAGGTCGCACGGATTAACTGCTGAATGAGCGTAGGTTTCATGGATCTGTTAAATAACCATTACAAAGGATTCTTGTGAGAACAGCAAGTACTATCTCTCTCGGGGGATTTTTCACCAGCCAAAAAACTGTTTGAATTGTTGGAAATTGAACTCGCTTTCCATGCACTTGAAATATATTTATTATACTCTCTTTGTGCCTGACGAAGTGCTTCTAAAGTAAGTACGAGCAAAAAGATACCGATAATTGAGCCAGCAAACATACCCTTCGATGTATTATGCCAACTCTTGGAAATAAAACAAGAGCTACAGTCGTTCAATCCCATAACATTGATATTTGACATGAAGCTTCTTCTGAGGTTGTGGTAGAACCCATATCCATACTCATGTTCATACCCATTTCCATGTTTACGTTATTTGTGCATTTCTTGTTATTCTTCTGAGAAGTTGTAGTTTGTTTTTTCAAGAGACTGAAAGAAAGATTGTACATGTATTTATAATTCTTATTGAGGAAGGCTTACATATAACTGAGATGGAGAAAAAGAAAGTCTTTACATAATAGCTGAAATGGAGGAATAATTTGTGCTCATAATGTGCTCACTACTTCATTATCATTGAAATACATTTATTGAGAAATGTTTATGCTCATAATATGCTCACTATATCATTTTTCTCGTGTATTCATCTTGCATAAAAATTATGCATTTTAAGATCGCCGCCCCAAATTGCGCAAATTTAAGTTATTTCTTGAACAGAACAATTGAAAATTACACACCATGGCATGTTCGATTGAATTATTTCACATTATAGCTTATTAGATTAATAGCGAGATAAAGAAAACTATAATACTCATTAGAACTTATATTCAGTATGCAAACCCTTTTCAAAAATAAATTAATAGAATAGATTGGATATTTGCTCATATAACCTCTAATCCCAATTAAACTTTACCTCCGATTTATTCAGAGACCCATATCTCCACAGGGTATTTTATATAATAGAAAACAACAACATCTTATAATCAGAGTGATAATCATACTACTTCTCGATAATATGAGCACCGGTTCCGGAGTATATCCACTCATTTCAAGATCGTCATGTGAAACTTTGCTAACTACTTGCAAGAATTATTACATCCTGTAAAGCCTACAAGTGAAATCTCCAAATTTCGGAAAATAGATCTCCATACGACCTATCACTCTACTAAATCCTAACAAAAAAAACAAGGGAGAGAATCGAAACCCAACCTTGGGATGACTAATCCAAAATGAATTGATTTTAAGAAAAACGTTCTACAGAATGAACTTTTAAGCTTAAAATGATCCCTAGCGGATTCGAACCGCTGATCCTTGCGTTATTAGCACAATGCCTTAACCGACTGGGCCAAGGGATCAAGATTAAGTTATGGGCCCAACCGGGAATTGAACCCGGGACCTCTCGCAGATAAGATTAGAAACCCTAAGCGAGAATTATACCACTAAACCATCGGGCCGATTAGTTCAAAATTACTAATGAATAGGCTATAAGAACACCATTACATTATCATTCTTTAGTTTTTGAGGCAGCGGTAACAAGGCGGAGGCCTAATTAAGCTCTTTAGTTGATAGTTGATATGAATCGGTAATAAACTCATAGGGGTTTGGAGTAAGAATAGATTTATACGAATGAATTATATATTAGTTTATGACAAGTTCTTTATTTGCGGGAGAGATATGATTAATGAAGTCAGCTGGAAATAATACAGAAGAAGAATTGATAATAGTACTTATCGGATGTTTACGATACATTCATCATAGCAGCATAATAAGAGAACTCATTAATTGAAAAAGTGATCTAGGGTCTAGCAGTCTAATCAGCAATCTTTACTGGCTTAAGAAGGAGTAAAATTATCGAGTTTATAACGTAATTACGAATCACCAAAGCTCAAGAAAAATGAGACGATTACGTTAAATTATTATTAAGCTTTTCTTCCAACCAGAACATTTCTTACATCTCGCCCCCTCCCCCACCCCCCCTCTCCCCAGGATAATGATGGTCATGAGAACATAGGCATATATTTAACTTTTGAATATGGGGATGAAATATTGAAATTTCAGGCTATCGATCGTAAAGTTTTTACGGTGCTATACACATAACTTATAAAATGGAACTCAATCTCGATTCACTACAGTCTATTTTCAAGATAATGATTCGTCTAAAAATAAAGCCCACATATTGCAGAAAAATTAACCTGTAATCTGAAATGGTAACGTAATGAAACAATTACGCCCAGCCATTGATCACGAAAACGCTCTTGCTTGAGCCAAGCCATATTGGATTGTCTCGCAAGAACTTTCACAACAAGGGGATGTAATGAAGGCTTAATTTGCCGAAAGTGCGTACGATAGATAAATATGTATACAAATGTACTCAATAATTTTTCCAAAATACCTTGTTTACAATAGGATGAGCCTTGCAAATATTTCGTCTGATAGAAGGGAAATACTGTTTAGAATCGACCTCTCGTGAAAAAAAATATGTATGATACGGGAATTGAGATTTAAACCGAGGTAAAGAAACCTTGAAAAAGAGTTGCGGGTTCAACCTATACGAAAGACATCAGCCTAAAGTAAACCTACGGAAATATCATAAAAAACAATGATCTCCGAAAAGGGGAATTGAACCCAGTCCCACACGTGTTTAATATAATATTCTGTCAGGCGCAAATTCCAGCTGACCATCTCGGATTTAAATTGCGCCAGCCCGGAATCGAACCGGGGGATCACCGATGGCAACGGTGAATTTTACCACTAAACCACTGGCGCAAAAACATAATTTGGACGACACCGGAATCGAACCGGGGACCTCGCGCATGCTAAGCGCATGTGATAA
>JAKUCD010000142.1:0-22119 GCA_030563525.1 Nadsonia commutata
GGCTGGTGCCGGTAAGGTTACCAAGTCTGCCGTCAAGGCTGCTAAGAAGTAAATTATTTAAATATTTATCTGTACTTAATATATTTCTTAAATCTTAACATTTGAGTAAACCGAATCGTTCGCTCGAAATATTCTTTTAATTCTATTTTCCGTTCTATTCTTTTTCCTATTTCTGTTTCTTTTCTATTCCTTTTTCTATTCTATATCTTTTTCTTTCCTTTCTTCTTCACATTTATCTTACTCATCTCTCTCTTCATCCTACTAATTAGTTTAAACTATTGTTTAATGCCACGTGGGGGCGTTCACTTTTGCGTGCCCAGACTTTGGGATATCTCAAACCTCCATGATTTTTCACTTTTGCCACTAAACTATCACACCTTAAAAATACGATGGATCTTCATTTAGATTTAAATATGGACGGACTCAAGCCCGTCCATGGATTACAACTTGCGCCACCAGCTCTTAATATCTTACTGTCCAAGCCGCTAGATTTCGGCCATGGACTCATTCACAATCATTTATCATTGACAACTGATACTATCCCCCTTATTCACGATAATCTACCGGTTCGCGATGACAACAACCATAGTGATAATCATGGTAATAGCGGCGTTGATATCGATTTGAACACCCTCACACCCGTTTCTAATTCTCCATCGTCATTGAATACTCCCATTTCAGCATCAAGTCGATTCTTAGATGGCCCGTACCCTCAACAACAACAACAACATGATAACCTTTCTTTCCCATCACCGAGATCTGCTTCATCACGAGTGGATAATGGCGTAACGGTGTCTTCTTCATCAGCTTCAACTTCTACATCAACTTCACCCGTTTCTCCATCCACTTCACCCGTTTCGGCTTCATCGTTAACTAGTAAGGAGGAGGACGACGTTCTTAGTCATCATCATTTGAATGATGATAGTGATGGTTCTTCAGAACAAACTTATACTTGTAACTGGGGTCCCTGTGGTAAACCTTACAATACCGTTGAAGATCTTTATAATCATCTTTGTAATGATCATGTTGGAAGGAAAATTACTAATAATTTGAATTTAACCTGTGGTTGGAAGGGTTGTAAAGTTCAAACGGTTAAGAGAGATCATATTACTTCTCATATTAGAGTTCATATCCCCTTTAAACCGTTTAAATGTACTACCTGTGCTAAATCTTTCAAGAGACCTCAAGATCTAAAGAAGCATGTAAAGACTCATGCCGAAGATTCATATGCAAATAATTATGACAGTTCTTCTCAACAGACTAATTTGAATAATGCGAATAACTTGGTACCGAATTATTCATTTGACCCATCTTATCCGTTTTTCTACAACCAAGCACCGCTTCCAGCTTATGCGTCTCCCTACGGTTATAGAGATTCAACTACATCGGCTAATCAACCAATTTTACCTTCCACTGCCACCCCCTCATCGAATGGTAATGGACGTAACTTCCATACACTGAGTGTCTCATCTGATGGTTCAACGGTTGTTAATCAAAATCAACCAACAACAGTTTACCCCCTGTCACCACTTCAACCTCATCAACCTTACTACCCTAGTAATGTACATAAAAGATCATTTGATACCTCAGTTTCTGATTTTATTGATGATGCGAAGAGAAGTAAATTTGCTCCGGTTTATAATTCTGATATGATTAATCGTTTAACTCAAATGGAATCAGCTATTTATGAAAATAATAATAGTAGTGATGCCCTTACGAACAATGGAATTAGAACTCATCAAGAAATGTCAACGGTTGAAAATTATTTGAATCAATTATCGCATAATATTTATAATTCATCTAATATTGATGATTATGCAAATTATCCTAATTCTGTTGCTCCTGTTTCTGCGAATGTTCCTCCCCCTGTTTCTGCACCAACTATTGCACCCGCACCGGCATCGGTACCTGTCCAAGCCCCTGCCCCCGCCTCTGCCCCTGTCCCCGCCTCTGCTCCCTCTCACGGCTCAGTAAACATATACCCGGTATTAGAATCAACACCCTACCAACCTCATCATAATCATTACACCCATAATCACAATAATCATCCTCACCCTCATTCTCATAATCACAACCATAACCACAATCATAACCACAATCATAACTATGCTCCACTTAATAATTACAATTATAACAATAGTTCAAATAATAATTATTATCCCCAATTAGGTTCAAGATTCGAATTCGACCCGTCGAGAAAGTATAGTGTTGGAATTAATCAAAAGACGTCAACAGTTGATGTTGATGATTTTGTTAGTAAGTTTGATGAATTGAAGGTTAATGATGAAAGTAAGGTCAAAGTGATAGACGGTGAAGAGATTAAAAACCGTCATTTATTGCTAATTGATACATTAAGGACCCTACTTAGAACTCAATTTGAAAAAAATGCACCCCCCGTCGTTAAAGATGATGCCATGACCAAAAAGGAATCAATGTATCCTGTTATTTCCGTCTAAAAAAACAAAAAAAAAGAAAAACATACCCTTTTCTTCTTAACTATCTCGTTATAGTCCTTTTTTATATAATTCCCTTTTTATGTAGTTCTCCTTTTGTTTGCGTTTAGGTTTATCTCTGGTTTTATATTCGGTTTTATTTTTTATTTATTTTGTTTAATTTTAATTTAAAATATTTTATCTCAAAAAAGTATATGTCACATTGAAGGTTGTGTAGAATGTTGTGTCGGTCGGTCGCTTTATGACCCAACTGTATGATTTGATTAAGATTATGAATGAGAAGCGATATCCCTATCACTAAGCATCTGGTGCGACTCATTATCATTAACACCTTCGTTAGAGATGTGTAACTTGATCAAAGTATGATGGATTGGATTCGCTTGTGTAACTTTTACGAATAAATAATATAATATTTTTATGACTATTGATATGATGGCCGGCATTTTTCTAAAAGGGCGAGTTTAAATGATTTGCTTAGGGATCGAGTGTATGGATTGTCTGTGCCCGAGTGTATGGTTTTGCCTAGGGCCCGAGTGTTGGTTTCTCTGAGAACATGCCCTAGAGGATCTGGTTATATCACTTCGCTCCTGAATTTCGCTTTGCTCGAATTCGCCGCGCAAGCTCCGCCGCTCAAGTACTTTTATTATAAATTACTTAATTTTATTTTTAATATTATATATTTTTCCTTATTACAAATTTAAAAATCGATATCTACAAAACACGAGGCAGGCAACAATTTATAGAAAAATTTAATTCTTCTTTCTGTTAACCTTCTTCTTATTCTTATTCTTTGAACCAGAAGAAGTAATAATGTGACTATCAGCCTTTTGACTATTCTTAATAATTTCATCATTAGGCGTATTATTAGCAGTTTCAATTTCAATAAATTTCAATAATTCATCAACAGAAATCTTTTCTAATTCTTCCTTGGAAACATTAGTACCATCATTATTAACATTTAATTTCTTAAGAATATTTTCTCTTTGCTTAGGTGTTAATTTAGAGGCAGCCTTTGTAAACTTTTCAACCTTAACTTGTTGTTCAGCCATTAATTTAGCATTTTGTTTACCTTCAAGGGCCTTTTCTAATTGATCAATCCAATTAGCGGCATCAAGAGTATTTTTATCTTCAGAACCTGATTTGGCTAAGAATACACCATGTGATAATTTCATGTATTCAATTGATGATTCAATTTCACCTAATGAAGCAAAGGCTTGAGCTAACATGAAATTAAGGGTAGCAACATTAATGCTATCCGAACCATTAATACTGCTAGCTAATTCAATTGACTTTTGGTACCAAACCTTAGCTTGTTCGAATAATTTAAGAGATGAAAGCATAATAGCAATATTACTCATAGTAGTAATAGTATCAGGGTGATCAAAACCAAACATTATAATCCAATAATTAAAGGCATGCTTAATAGCATTAAGGGCACCAACGGTATTACCATTAGCGTGTTGGAAAAGAGCCAAATTTAAGTAAACGAAAATAGTATCACTAGAATCAATACCATTAACTCTTTCACTAATAATAACGGCCTTCTTACCGAATTCACAAGCCAAATCCTTTTCATCTAATTCATTGTATAAGAGAGCAACTTGACTATAAGCCTTGGAAACTTCAGGATGAATTAAACCATAAACCTGTTCATGAATAGATAAAGATTCTGATAATAATTCAAGTCCAAGTTCCTTCTTACCCTGAGCAATTGAGACCTTACAGGCTTCAAGGGTTTCATCAGCTAATGTTGAACGAACGGTTGAAGTCTTAACAATAGGTAAAATATTAACTAAATCAAGAACGTTGAAAGTAGTCTTAGAAACGGAAACAGTCTTCTTAGAAGCCTTCTTGTTAGCCTTTTCAGTTTCAGCGGTTTCGACGGCAGCAGCGACGTCAAACTTGTAATCATTTTGTCTCCATTGAAGACCCAACATGATTGATAGTTCACGGAATAATTGAACTAAACCAATTTCATTGATCCAATCAGCACTAAGTGAGTATCTGAATCTAATTTCAGCTTCTTGTTGAATAATATCTCTAACTGATCCAGGGGTTAAATCAATAAAACTACTGAAATCATTTGATGAGCCGTAGATTTCTACTAATTCTTCATTAATTTCAACCTTGGGGGCATTGTTAACCTTGTAACCGACTAAACAGTTGAAAAGTTGAACAATAGCATAAGGTAAAATTTCAAAGGTTAATGAAGATGAAATCTTGTTGAGAACGTGCTTGACGGATCTTGAAACAATTTGTCTAACTAAAAGACTCTTAAGGGCAGTCAAATCCTTATCATCATCCTTAATTAATTCTAAAATCTTACCCATGTATCTCAAATTAATACCACGCTTATGTAAAGTCTTGGCTAATTGGAACCCGTCGAGAGGGGTATTAAGAATATTATTCTTAACATCAGAGACGAAGCCGGGAATAAGAGTTTCAGTAACAAATTTAGAAATACCACGAACTTGTTGTTCATCCTTCTTGTTTTGTTCAATTTCTTCCTTGGAGACAGGGATATTTTGACTGAAACAATCAGGGTTGAAAACTGAACTAAACTTGGAAAGATCAATTTTAGCATCTTCGGCGACATCACCATTTTCATCAGCTAATTTAGCCTTTTCAGTCTTTACGAATTCGCTAACGTTAAATCTCCACCATTCCTCAACGGCTTCATGTCTAACAAAAGCTAAACGATGGGGGTATGAGACCTTAGTGGCATCAACTGATTCTAAGAATTCAATATCAATAGGGGTAGTACGGTATAAATCTAAAATGTACTTTCTACCATCGGTACCATCCCAACCCTTAGTTTCAAGGGAAGTAACTAATTCAACGGCGTTATTATCCTTATCCCAAACTTTGTGAGGTTGTAAATGGAAGGCTTCAGCGATCTTAGTAAAGAAGGGAACGAATTTTTCATCCTTGGCGATAATATCCTTACCCTCAATGGAACCGTACTTAATCTTAGAGGCAGATACAATATCAGTTTCTTCAGATTCATCAACAGGCCCTTGGTTGAAAATACCAGGAACGGGGGATTGAGCGACAATTCTCTTACCGCAGTAATCGATAATAACGGTAGCAAGGGGACAAATACCGTCAACATCAAGTTGATTAACTAAATTAACACCCTCAAGATCTTTACCGACGGCGACCCTAGCGGCGGCATCACCACCGTCTTGGGCAAAAGTGCCAACACTATCAGAGCCGTAGGAGAAGAAAATACCATTATGTAAAAAAATTTGAGCGACTTCAGGTTCATCAGGGTTTTGGGCGGAAATTTCACCACGAGCGATAGAGATAGCACCCTTAGTGGCAACATCAGTGAAATCATGATAAAGCTTGTTTAATAATCTTTCACGAAGTAAACGATCTTGAATATTATCCTTCTTCATTTCACGGGTAGATTGGAGTTCTTCATTCCAATCTCTGGGGGACTTATTAACAATTTGTTGAGTTCTAGTCATATCGGGCTTGGGTGTAGAAGGGTTATAAACTAACCAGGGAGAGGCAAGGAAGGCATTAGAAGGGGGGATGTAAATTGAAGCATCACGTTGTAATAAAATTTCTTGATTCTTATTAATTTGAGTAATTAATTGAGGGGAAAGAGTCCTAAGTAATTCGTAAAGGGAATGAGCCTTTTGGAATTTACCATTAATCTTCTTAGGGGTAGGATCAAACTTGGAACCGGTAGAGTTGGAAACAAAGTAACCAGAAACGTGAGAGACAATGTGAAAAACTTCATTTTCTAAAGTAGTAACTTGAAGGTAAAGTAAATTACCACGAAGTCTCAAGTTAGCGGGGACAGGGTTCCAGTGAGATAAGGAGATAATCTTAGCACCGGGGATAAGGGGGGTATCCTTAGAGGGTAAGAAGGAAGAAATCTTGGGCTGTTGAGAGATATCGAAAGAGGTCATAACATCCTTAGCGGCCGAGGCTTTCTTAGCTAAGAAAGCATCTTGTTGTTCTTCAGTAGCATCTTCAGCTAACTTTCCATCATTGGTTTCAAGACCTTGAATTTGGGAAAAGGAGGAAATACCAGCATCGTAACCAACGGATTGATCAGTGGAACGATTATTGAAACCAAGTGATTCACGAACCTTTTGAATATGGTACCTTGAAGATTCTTCATTATAGGCATCTTCCTTTAATTCGATAACTGAGCCAGCTTGTAAATCCAGTTCGCCAATTTCAATGAATTCGTTAAGCTTTTCGTTTTCATAACAGAGGGAGAAACAAGTTCTAGAGCCTAAGGACGAATCAATAATGTATTGACGGATATCATTGATAGTGTCAACGGGGAAAACTGATAAATTAATAGGTTCAACTTGGCTGGGGAACTTGATAGCAATTTCAATGGGTTGAACTGAGATAAATTAGTATAGGGTCAAAGAAAGTGAAATATCGAATCGAGTCGAAAGAAACAATATTTTGAATAAAGAATTGAAATCGGCAATTCTTGACCATAAATATATCAAACATACCAATAGGAACCTCTTGTTCAAGTTGCGTGGTTTCGTTAATGTCAGACATCTAAGCGCCCGGAATTAGTATTGGATCAACGATATACACAAACGATGCCCAGTTGTGACTAACACAATCAGGGGCCCCAATAATCAGTGCTGAGGACTACCCTACCAGAACCAGGAAAAGATGGCTATATACATAAGGTCCCGGCCGTCTAAATCCAAAGCAAATAACAAACTAACATACCTTGAAATATATCCAAATATACTCCAACAAAGGCTGATTTGTGTGGGGTACAACACAATAAAGGGGAAACCCCGAGAAAAATTTCGATCACCGTAGCGAGCTGTAAAGGGTTAGGGCTCATAGGGCCGTGATTCCCCCGAACCGGCATAGACTTTCCGGCGTGATGAGCCTAACGAGAGTTGTGCGTAGACGTGGGGGATTGTATAATGTATATATAAATATAAATATATATATGTATTATGGATTATTTACTCTTCCCTGGCATAGAAATATCCTGGTCTTGTTTATACCAGTGTTGGTGGAAGGCGGGGCAGATCGGGAGGAGTTCATGAAGAGATTTATTGTAAACAATAACCATCTTTAGATAATAAATATACTTTATTTGTGTGATATACTTACTATAGTAACCTAATCTATATACAATCCAAGGGAAACACGATAAAACCAAAATAAAAACACTGCAACCTGTAAAATGAACCTACTGATCAGCGCAGTGTCTTTAAATCACCCAATGGACAAGAAACCACCCGTTCATTCAAGTGATAAAGAATGCAAAACTTTCACCCTCTAGTTGGAAACTTCAGCAGCCTTAGCTTGACGAGCCATTAAAACATCATAGCGTAACTTCCAACCAGTCATACCTAACTCCTTAACTCTAGCGGCCTTGTCCTTGGTCAAATAGTTATCAACACCACCTTCTTTTGTGATAGTTCTAAGAACTGAGGCGGCAACCTTAAGTGAAATAGATTTGTTCAGGGCTTCACTCCAAAGCTTGGTCTTTACAATATTGGGCAAAAATGTTCTTTTTGTCTTAGTCTTGGATTCAGGTACGTTATTACCGAAATGGGGGACCTTAGCATCGTAAAGACCCTTATCGGCAATCTTGAAAATACGGGCTTCACCAAAGGGGTATTCGGGATATTCAAAAATATCTTTACCGAACTTTGGTAATCTATCGCCGAGATAAAGTTCTTCGCGGGCAGCCTGCTTTCTAACCATAACATGCTTGTACTCTCTGTTATTTATGATAGTCGAACTAAACGTTCTAATTTGTGATGATGTGGCAGAGCCAGAAATCTTGGCTCTATTAAGGTTTGCTAATAATAACGACATGGTTGATTGATTATTTTCCGTTGGTTATTCAATCAGTATTACCTTTCACTGTTTTCTCCAGACGACCAATGAATTTCGATATTTGATATTTTTTTCCTTGGGAGATGTCTGCCGGGTAAATTATAAGCACACCAAAATCAAGACAACCGTACTTAGTATAATACGGAATGAGAATTGCCAACGATGGTATACACACGCTTTAAGGTTATTGGAAAAGGGAATATAATACAGAAAATGAAGTTCTCTTCGATATTTTGATTCACTTACAATTTCACATCCTTCTTAGAATGAGTTTGATGCTAGACTATTCCTGCAACCGGGTGATTTTACAGACTCAACAAAAGGATCGTGTTCAAACTGGAGTTTTTAATGCCTCCATTTCAAAAAAAGACACTTGAATTTGTTTATAGGTACTTATTATGTCGATGGGCTTGAAATTGAATATTTGTCCTCATTATAGATTTTGAATCTGCCGTCTTCCAATTAGAAGAATATCATAGCGATATTATCTTATATTGCACTGTAGATGATCATAAGCCAACGATCGTTATGATATATATCAGCGCTTATCAATAATCTATCTTCCTTATCAATACCAGCTACTATTTGGAAACTCATCCTTGGATAAGATAATCTTTTATCGAATTGGTTATCCATTGGTGAGACAGGCGTTAACCATTTTGATCATCGGCAGAATTTCTCTTCTGTCAAAACCTGATCTTCATGAATGGAAATCAGTTTTTCGTTTCAACTTTCAATTTTGACTAGTTAATATCTACTTCTTATATTTCGTTATATTTCGTTACATTTCGTTACATTTGCGATGATAAAAAAGACTCCTCATATGACCGACATATCACCTTAGTAGAAAATATTATTAACCTAATTTGAATCATCGTTGATCTGATCTGACTAAAGCATTATATAATAGCTATTGACAAAAGAAGAAAAACCAACATGTATTCACTTTTCATATGCCATTGTTTTGTATTTTTTAAAAAGAGCCGTTATCGTATAGTGGTTAGTACACATCGTTGTGGCCGATGAAACCTCAGTTCGATTCTGGGTGACGGCATATTTTTTCAATTTAGTCTTAGGACCTGTTATATAACAAGCGGGCTGAGTTTAATATTTTACAAATGAGATCTATTAGGGTTTTACTAGGCCCTGATGTCCTTTATTTCCAATAATTTCTCCGGGCTCTCCTCTTACAAATATGCTAAGCCATTAATAGAAGAAAGAAATCGCCTCCATTATTTTTACATTTTAGAAAGCGAGAATTATTATCAGACCCTTATCTCTTTCGAATCTTTGATGCCCATACTGAAAATGATCCAGTACTCTTTTACTGTTTTATATGCATTAATCATGATGATACTATCTTATAGGAGCAACAGACCCACGTACTCATCCATATTTCTATTTCTATATTTATATAAGTGGCTGCGCTTACCACTATTTTTTTTGGCTTTATATACTTAACTTATGTTGCCACTAAAACAACTGTTCTCTGTTGGTGACTATTTTAATCTACAACACCTCTCTGTTAATAGCTATTCAAATACTCGATTATATTAATATCCCAACCCTTACTGTAATAACTACTTAAACTATCTATTTGCGTATCCTGTCCTATCTCTCATTTCCAGTTTATATTAACTATACTATTTATGCCCTTCCCCGTCAATAGCCGTGAAGGAGCTCCCAATCTCTCTCAAACCTCCTAGAAACACTATGAATCACAAACCGCGTGAACGAACATTGAAAGAAATTTACCCCTGTCCTTTTATTAACAAATGCTTTATTTAAATATTTTAAATAATTCTAGGATGCAGATTAAAGTTTCCATATTTTCAATTTTAAAACAAGAAGCTCATATGGCGCAACGGTAGCGCGTGAGATTGCAAATCTCGAGGTTGTCGGTTCGATTCCGGCTGTGAGCTTTCTTTTTTGATTTTTTTTAAAAATCATATTGGCACGCTAATAAGTGTTCTAATTTAATCTAACCATTCAAATTTTCTTTTATAATTCTTATTGGGCATTACCTATCCTCTTCTAGTTTGGATTTGCCATGATTTTTATATAATTTATCGAACAAATTTTCGTTACATTTTCAATCTAGAGATTGGTACTCTCTCCTTTAAGCCCTCGATTGTACTAGTAAGGAACATCTGTTTAGAACACAACGGAAACAACTTCAATATGTTTATTCTCTCTTGGAGGCCTCCGGAACCGCTTACGGGGTTTACGATTTCTTCATTCCATCATTTCGTACGCATCATAGTTAAATGGACTTATCTTTTATCGTATCCTTAGCACAGAGCTTCTAACTAATCACTTTCTGAAATTTGGATCAAATCTTTGGTAATGATTCAATTTTAATGATTCAATGATAATTAATAGTTCACCTTCTCTATTATTAGAAGGAGCCAGTCTGAGAAAACCGACAGGAAAGTTTAATAGTGATGATCAAAATTAATATTTTACAGAGATTCCATTAAAAAGGTAAACCAAGACATGCATAATGAGAGTGAGAATGGGGATGAGAATGGGGATGAGAATGAAAATGAAGGGGAATAAGCCATAAAAAATAAATAATAATAAATAAATACAGACAGTGGTAATAACTAATTTTAATTTTCAAAAACTAATTCCAAAGAACAGAAACATCCCCTTTTTCTTCAGCCGACATTAAACGTTTTGCCTGATATGAGATTCAGATTCAACGGTTTCAATGAACTCGTGCTCATGATGCTTTTCGATATCATTATTAGAATCTTCAAGGTAAACCATATCAATAGAATTTAAACCAAATTCAGCATCCTTATTCTCAGGTCCAATAATAGTTAAAATTAAGACGAATGCGAAGACACAACCCATGAAAATAGCCATAACCACACTGTATCTATATTTCCCTTTAATCACCTCACCAGCACTATCATAGAGCGGGAATCTTTCACCAATCGTTGATTCAATAGTGGATGACGCTGATGAGCAAAGGTTACCTAATTGATAAGCTAAACCAACAATGAATGATCTAAAATGAGGAGGCGACAATTCAGAAAGATGAATAGGAATAACACCCCATGCACCTTGAACGAAGAATTGTAAAAAGAAACAACCAGCGTTAATACCTGTACCTCTAAGAAAAGCCCAGGGGTAAATAAGGGCCCCACCACCAATACAGGAAAGAATAAGGGTCAGTCGTCTTCCGAGGAAGGAAGAGCAATGACTAATTATGAACCCACCAGCGATGGCACCAAGATTGGCAACACAGTTAGTTACCGTTGATCTATCAACACCAAAATGTAGTTCATTAGTGAGTAAAGTAGGATATAGATCCTGTGAGCCGTGAGACATAAAATTCATACCTGACATGAAAACAACCATCCAGATAAGAATTAGCCAGTATTTTTTGAGACCTTCTTTGGCTTGATGAGCAAATTGCTGTGTTTTGTCCCCCGTTCTTTCTTTATTTTTCTGAGCAATATAAGCATCAGTTTCAGGCATAGTAGCTCTCCAAATCATGAAAATGAGTGCTGGACCCGCCGAAAACCAAGACAAAGATCTCCATTTTTGGGGGGTTGTGTCAGCGATGGCTCTAGTAAATATAACACAGAGCAAATAACCTAATGCATAACCTTGTTGCAAAATACCAGATATAACACTTCTAGCCTCCACAGGACAATCTTCTAATGCTGTGGCAGCCACATTGCCGTAAATACCACCCATTGCAATACCAAAAATAGCACGAACACCTAAAAATTCTTTATATGTAGTAATAAACCCTAAACCAATTTGGAGCACCACTAGCAAACCGAGATTAGCAACATAGGGCCATTTACGACCGTATTTATCACCCAAATAGCCAAAGATTACTGCGCCTACCGATCTTAACATTAAGACAAGAGTAATACCCCAAGTAATGTCCTTGACGGTAACGTTAAGATCTTCAGCAATTGTGCTGGCGTTTAAAGATACACAGAAGAAATCGAAGGCATCCCAAGTCCAGCCTGCTAAACCGATACAAATGAAATTCCATTGTTTCCTATTGATTAACATCAGGGGACGAAAGGGATTCCAATTTTCTTTAAACCCTACAAGGTATTCCTTTTTAGGAACTATGGTGGTGAATCGACTTTTGATGTATGCTTTAATGACTGGGCCACTAAAATCGGGTGGATTGATACCACCAGTGTCAATGTGTTGTTCTGACATTATGAGTGATTTATCAGATTGTTATTAAGTAATTTTACTGATAAAGATATGGCTTAGAAGAAAAAGAAAGGGAAATAACCGTCTATTTATAAAGTATACACTCGTGGTTTGCTTTACCATGGTAATAATAGATAATCGTAAGATCAAGAACCCCAATCATTAAGAGTGCGGGGGAATTGACCTGTACTTGAATAATTTCATAAGGTGTGTCTAAATGAATCTGGAAAAGAACCAATGAAATGTGCCGGTAATCATATGATCAGCAATCTACCATTTCTTGCATGCCCCACGTTAACCTAGTCGCGGCTTAAAATATATCTATTATAACCGACAAAGCTTAAAAATGTTCTTTTTTGGCCCCTCAAAGAAGACCTAACCACCATCTCCCAACATCTACATCTACTTTGAGTAAATCATCCGAATATCATATGTCTTAGCCATATTCGGTTTCGCTATATATATTAATTGCCCCCTCTCGATTATGCCAAACGCCGCACCTAGTCAATAAACCCAGAAGTTAAAATTAGACATAAGAAACGGTAATACAGATTACTATTACATGGTATAATTAGATGGCACTATTGATAAACTATCCGTCATATTTATTTTACTGGGTTCGCAACAAAAGCAACAAATTAAGTCCATGATAAGGATCCCCATAACCCCATAACCAATGACACCGCATTTAAAAACCTCTTGTGCAGTGGTATTCCGCTCGCTGAGCGATGAATTGACCGAGGATCCAATAATACGTTAAATCCCCACGGCAGTCAGCAAAACCTCCTCATCCGAGGAAATGCCGACTCAGGTAAGTATGGGAGCGCTTTTTGCAGATCATTAGATCATTTTGCGAGGGGAAATTATCGATAAAACCCTAACCCAAAACGTGATACACACTAGGGCGGCTTTTTGACGCAGAGGGATGACGCAGTAGTATGCGCCAACTATTTAACCACAGGGATCAGGCTTGCTCAGAAAGCTTGGTGTTTTGGGATATTAAGTTTATCATACGTTGCTTAGGGGGTCTAGCTCTTATACTAAGGTAATATATTATTACATCTCTTAACTCTATTCCCCAACAAACCCCTATCGGCCTTTACCAATTCATATTAGCTAAATTAGAGAACCTTAATTAGGCGAAGCCGTTACCGTTACAATGCGTGACATTTGAACGGGCCCAAACTAAGGATTCCCAAATTTTATATATCAACAAAAAGCTCATATGGCGCAACGGTAGCGCGTGAGATTGCAAATCTCGAGGTTGTCGGTTCGATTCCGGCTGTGAGCTTATTTTTTGATTTTTGTGAACAATAACCAGAAAATCGGCAAGTTATGCAAACTTCTTCCTTACTCGAATTGTGCAACATAACTCACCCTTTCCGACCCATCATGGATCCTGTTCAATCATGACGAAGCCAAACAGTATATATGGATTGTCTAACCGATGTATTCGAAACGCCACTACACCTCTTTCTTGAGTGTCATGTGACCACATTTGTATGGGTGCTTATCTCTCGCGATTGTCACCCCACCCTCTTTATCACGGCCTGTAATCAATCTCATTATTTTTAGCAGGTGTTTCTCGTCCATTTCTTCCGGAAGCCCCGAGGCTATCGAGCCTTTGGATCTAATCATCCTCTCCAGTTATCTCCGGCCACTTATTAGAATGGGACCTTTTTAAACCTTTTGTAGATTTTTCTGTATATTTCCTTTTGTTAAGGTTTTTTACTTTATACAAACTAAAGATATAATTTAAACAATATCCTAGCTTTTTATTTGTAATATAGAGTAGAAAGCTTTTCTGATTGCTTTCATAGGCGTTGATAAACCTTTTTTTAAACACGAAAGGATCCCTTCTCCCCCCCCTTCACGACATGGAATCTTCTGCGATGTTGATAAGCAGAATCATGAGGTGTTACTTGTCTCACAGAATTTTGGCCCGCATACCTCTTTCTTCTCTTGTTTATTAGATTATTCATCTCGTACTTTTCATACTTCACAACTTCTCCATTCTAATGTTATCACCACTTGCATTAGAGGAACGGAATTGTGAGTGCTCGATTGCAAGATTGAATAATAGAAAACATGATAGCTGGGTTTAAATTTAAAAGGAAAGAATTGCAAGCACATGATAACATGAAAATAGAACCGTTTGTTTGGCAAGCTTTTTATCTCTTTTCAATTATTTCAATGCAAGTAGTATTATGTGAAAAAAGAGATAATTAGAAATATGATATATTTTTTTAGTTCTTAAGACCTGGGGGTTTAATATGTGCGCTGTATATCTATTTATTATTCATTAGGATCGCATTCAATAATTAATAAATTGAAAGAATTTGCGCTTTTAATAAATGGGAGCAGAAAGAATGTAATAAATAATGATTAACTATTAGAAAAATAAACTATAAAATAAGTCATCTATATGCGTTTTTAAACCTTTTGGGCAATTTGAGATTGAGAATCAGAATCCGCAGTTTCATGGAAATCCTGAACATGCTTTTCGGTCTCATTATCTGAGTTTTCAGGATAAAGTTCATCATCAGATTTTGTACCAAATTGGGCACCATGATTTTCGGGGCCAATAAAGGTTAAAATTAAAACGAATGCGAAAACGCAACCCATGAAAATAGCCATAACGACACTGTATCTATAAGCACCTTTGATTACATGGCCATTACTGTCAAGAAGAGGGAAACGTTCGCCGATAGTGGTTTCAATGGTGGAAGAAGCGGAAGAACCAAGATTACCTAATTGGTAAGCTAAACCAACAATGATTGATCTGAAATGAGGGGGCGACAATTCAGAAAGATGAATAGGAATAACACCCCAAGCACCTTGAACGAAGAATTGTAAAAAGAAACAACCGGCGTCAATTCCTGAATTTGTGACGAAAGCCCAAGGGTAAATAAGAGCACCACCCAAGACACAGGCCATAAGAATAACTAACCTCCTACCAAGGAAGGAAGAAAGATGAGATAAAATAAATCCACCAGTCATAGCGCCAAGATTTGCTACACAATTAGTTACCGTTGATCTATCAACGCCAAAGTGCAGTTCAGTACTAAGCAAAGTAGGGTATAAATCCTGGGAACCGTGGGACATGAAGTTCATACCAACCATGAAAATAACCATCCAGACGAGAACTAACCAGTAGGTCTTTAAAGCCAACTTAGCTTGAGTAGCAAACTGTCCAGGACCTCCCATTTTTTCTTCATTTTTCTGAGCAATATAAGCATCAGTTTCAGGCATGGAAGCTCTCCAAACCATAAAACAAGTAGCAGGACCAGATGCGAACCAAAATAAAGCTCTCCATTTCTGAGGAGTAGTATCAGCAATGGCTCTTGTAAATACAACACAGAGTAAATAACCTAAAGCATAACCTTGTTGTAAAATACCGGAGACAACACTCCTAGCACCTTCAGGACAATCATCTAATGCTGTAGCAGCTACGTTACCGTAGATACCACCCATTGCAATACCGAAAATAGCACGAACACCTAAAAATTGTTTGTATGTATTGATAAAACCTGAGCCGATTTCAAGAGCTACTAACATACCAATGTTAGCAACATAAGGCCATTTACGACCGTATTTATCACCCAAGTAACCAAAGAAGACGGCACCTACTGATCTCAACATTAAAACAAGAGTGATACCCCAAGTAATGTCCTTGACGGTGACGTTAAGATCTTCAGCAATTGTGCTGGCGTTTAAAGATACACAGAAGAAATCGAAGGCATCCCAAGTCCAGCCTGCTAAACCAACGAGAAAGAAATTCCATTGTCTTCTATTGAGTAATAAAAGAGGGCGAAACGGATTCCAATTTTCTTTGAAGTTTGCCAGGTTTTCTTGTTTAGGAACGAGTGAGGTGAATCGACTTTTAATGTATGCTCCAATAGCGGGTCTACTGAAATCGGGTGGACTAATACCACTTGAGTTAGGTTGATGTTCTCCCATTGATAACAATTATATCAGTTCTAAGGAGAAGAATAAATAAATCAAAAACTTATGGAATGAAAAAAAGAAAAAGGCAAAATAGAAGGAAGAAGGGATGCTTTATAGGATGTAAATTAAGTTGCACATCCACGTTAGTCAAAACGGGATAGAGATTGCGGGGTCAGGCCCCTCACATAACCCCCACGAAAAAGTATGTTCACTCCGCAGATCAGAAAAAGAAATCATTGAGCTAGAATTATTATTACCAAAACACTAAAGCTTCATGTATGACTCGATTTGAATGGTGTTGGTGGTCACATATTCGAAAAACGAGCTAGTTTATGCTGCTAGTGCAACCTCTAGCTTCCGGTTTCTGCCGACTCAAACAGGCGTAGTTGGCGACACACACAAAATTATTGGCATAGTCACAGTAGTTCTACTGCAGGAAGATGAAATCTGATTGGTCAAACCCCACATGCGGTAAACGTCACTCGTTTAAAGGCAAGGGCACACGATAATTTCAAAACAGAGTGGCACACTATTGTTACGCATTTTTCATATTGCTTTAATGAAACTTAAAGCTTCGTATCAATAAGTAAGTCCAGAAGAAGGAATAAAAAGCAGAAAAGACTATATGTTTTTAAGTTTATTTAGACATTCATTAACCGGAAAAGTAACCCATGTTTTTTCCGCCCAACGGGCTGAATCCTAGATCTAATTATGAAAAATTGGCACGCAGTACATGCAGGAAAAGCGGCGTGGGGGGTTCTGAACGCCGTACCATCTGACCCCCTCAAAATTATGGCCAATAAACAACGAAACCCCAGCTGACCCTAACCTCTGAAAAGCACGAAAACGAAAAAACCCCCACCACCCAAAACGACACCGGCCCGCATTAATTATATCTTTTGAAGGGTGAATCATGCTGTATCGAGGAATCGTGCGGGGAAGTTCTTAAACTTTGGAAGGACCTTAACCTCAGCCTTCGTATGATGATGTAGAGAGATAATATGGCATCTTGCGCTTGCACATCTTATGTTTATCCCTCAACCGGGTTGAAGCCAAGAAAGCTTAGCATCTTCAAATTGAGGGTACGCTGTGTACCTGCCCCCCCTTCCCCCCCTTCAGAGAGGAAAAGTATCTCGTTAGAGGGAAAGATAGGGGTTACCTCAATCGGTATCCCTTCCTTTTTCGTAGGAATGGGCTTATCGGATGGAGTCATTGGGAGGAGCGGTAATAATCAGAGAAGAAAAAGAAACGCTAAGGTAATGACATATCATCAGATAAATTTAGATTAATAGCATATATAGAAAAAGGAAATAGGTTAACTATAATCAAATAGGAAAATGAATTTGAAGCCATCGATAATAAAGATGAATTTATTTAAAGACCTTTAACTAGAAAAACAACAGTTAATCTTTTCAATAACGAAGAAAGAACCAGGATTATCTGTAATATCTATATATAACTAATTGGAGTTTCCTTCAGTAGTCTTTTCTCAAGGGCGATTTTACAAAATTGTGATACCTACGATGATAAAGGAAACCTCCGAAAATGAATATAGTTTATGAGACAGAAAAAAGAAAATACAATGGTCTATATCAACTGATCGCCAAAATCAGATAAGGCAAGCAAACCAAAGAACACGTTTCAAGGTATGATATGTGTCATTTTGTTATCCCGAGCAGACGGAATGGAGAGGTCTCATGTGCACTACGAGGAGATCCGGGCCATCTGTAATCAAATAGAATGAGCCCATATTTGAATACTGTTTCCTAACTTTGCTTCTCCGCTTTCCTAATAAAACATTCCAATAATTTCAGTTACCTGCATGATCTGCACCCGTATATTTTATCAACACTCGCGATTTTTGAAGGTTAGGGTTTTATGGCATTGGAATTCACCATTTCATAGCCAAAAAGTAACTAAAAATGGGTGAAAATAAGAGTGAAAATGTTGTTGAAATATGTCCCTCACCTCCCCTTGAATAGCCTCTCCTTTACCCTTTTGTTTTTGTTAAAAACAATATGTTCCTTTTTTACAAATTACCTTTAATTAATACTTGTCAAATTTACTGTTCATTTAAGTTGAACTGCTACCACGTTTGTGAATTCGAATCTGATTTTTGGTACTAGACTAAGTGAAAATAGTTAAGAATTTAGGGAATTAAGCTGGATTAATCATTGTAATTAATTTATTTAGTTAATTTCATCTACGTTTCGTTGATCTAGCTATGATATTAACTAGAGGTAAATTTGGGATAGTTTAAAATTTCTTTTCACTTTGACAGGAAAATATAGAATTATGAACCAAACTAATGAAAATATAAACATCCAATATTTTGTGGGCTGGCTCATGAGGAGTTTGAAAACCACTAAAGATCATTTTGTTTTGAGTAATATCTAATAATCCAAGCTAGAATTAAAACTATTCTTTATCGTAGTTAATTTCTACTTACTCCGAATCTTGAGAGTAAAATCCGAACAATTTAACTATGGGTAGAACAACTGTCGCTCCCCCTTCTTATTTAATTTTTTTCGGAAATGATAAACTGAGCAGATCTTCACTTACAAAATATATTATGAAGATTCATGAGGATCTTAAATGAACATTACACCAGCGAAGCCATATTCCGCTCAAAGCCTTGAGTCTCAAAATAGCCCACAATTCAAAAAGAAAATCAATCAAATTTAAATAAGAATTATGTCCAGCTGATATAAATGTTTTATGATCACATTATTAATAGATTTAAGTCCTGTGAATTCAAAATCCAGTGTCTATTGACCGTTTTAGAGTTATCCAGTCCTTCAGCACCAAAAGAGATACCAGATATTTTTAAAAAGAAATAATAGATTTCTCACAATATCAACGAACAATAAAATATTTATTGTCTATATGTAATATTCTCTATACCACAAGCCAGTGAAATCAAAATTAATATCGATGATAAGACCATATAATTATTCGGTTATTGTAATTGTTAGAAAACCTGTTAGCTCTCTTCAAAGATCTAAAAAGTTTTCTTCGAGAGGATTTGAGACCTTGATGGCAAGATTTGATACTGTTTTTGAACTGGTAACTAAAAAATTACAAAAACTATAATACTCAGCAAGAGTCTAAATTCGTACAAAGTGAACTGTTTGAAAATAAACAAAAGAAAGTATTCATAAGAGATACAAAACAAAATTGTTGCAATATATTTAGGAGTGTAGAGAAAAATTTCTTTTGATAGCAAATTTTGAAAAATAATAAACTTAGCTTTTATAATTGCTAGTTGAAGGATTTGACATTAATAATCACAGAAAATTGACGTTATTGTGTCCGGTAATATTAGAAGCTCTGATGCCTTATTGGACAAAAAATCAAAACAACCAATATTTTAAGTTACCAATATAACCTTCACAAAAGCGAAAGTAACTATGCTCTTTCAAACTTATAAGGGGCCTACCGGGATTATGAGCCGGGAGTAAAATGAAAAGGAGCAAATTAAATCTCTTCTTTACTTTGTTGCATGAGCTAAGCTGGGTTTACTTGGTACAAATCTAATTATCTGGCAACTAGAGTTTTCCTTATGATATGTACAAACTCACTGTTTTATCATCAAATAAACATCTCAATTTTATTCCATCATTGAAGAAGGAGTAAGAGGATATTTACCTAAGTTTCAATAATCACGCTCTCTAAACACTCGTCCAATAAAAAAAAAAATTATCGAAATTCGATAAGCTGTTAAATAAGGAGAATGCTATACAATAAAATATACTAGTAACTCTTAAATAAGTAAATACAATGAGTCGGTTTAAAACAATTTTAACTTCTCGTTGCGAATTGAAGATTAGTTAAAAAATGGAGGACATGGTTGAAAGAAAAAAGTGGTATTAAATGAGTGGTTTTTTCAATACTCATAATATGTAAACAAGTATATTAGGGTTAATCAAAAAATATAGATAGGCAGAAACCATACATATTTTTTGATAAATATATTCTTGCCGAATGAAGTCAGGAATGAAAATCTATTATTTGGTACAACTAATAACTCTTAAAAAAGTTCTATTTTTCCAGTTTGTGATCAAGTGAATCCTTGCAGTATATATTTTCGCTTGGGTATGTTTGCTCTCAACATTTTTTGAAATAGTAATTCGGCTGAACCATTAGATTTCAAGGTGTACATATGGAGTTTATCAAGATGTACTTCCGGTATTAAGTAATATTGAAGCTGTGGTGTCCTCAATTTTATTATTTATTCCCCTGGGTTAATGTTGCAAAGACTATAAATTGATTCAGGTATTAAAAGCTAGCTACGCTGGAACTCAAATATTCCATACCATGATCTGAACAATTAGGTAGCCCGGATTTTAAGTCCCAAATTCTTTGAGAAAGAAATTCCGATTGTGTAGTAATAATGAAATAGATGTTATTTAAGAAAATTTACCATCATTCACTTATTTATTCGGCCAAAATTGGTTCTATGATAGGGGATTAATTGAGAGATTGCGTGAATGTATTCTCGGTTACGTCTCTGATTATAAGAAGGACGAACATTGCCACCCACTGGTAAAATCTGAGGTATACACTTTTAAGAATAAAGAATTGAAGTATATTGAAGGCCCTCCGCAACTTCGAAAAATTCGAACGGTAATATATCATTTTTAGTATATTTGACCATCTTTTTTTCCTGCTTATGATTTCTAATGTACAAGAACGTAACTTTTGAACGTAAATCGCCTAATTAATCGGTATACACTCAATAATTTTATGAATTTTGTTTATTTATCTATTCGCTATAATAAATTATCTAAAGTTAGCCTCCCGATACCAATAATCTGTTTTACAGACGTCATACTGAACTCGAACTTAAAGTAGCTAACAATCGAACTTACCACAATACGTTGTGTACCCAAAGTGGAAGAAACCGCTTGAATTGGATGATGTTGTCTTTTTTTTTCTGAAAAATAATGTTTTGGGGATTTTGAGTACCCAAAAAAGTGAATGAACTAGTACAGAAGTCGTTGAACAGTGGTTTACTCTTGTAATTTATGTCAGTTTATTATCTTTCAAACGTAACCAAAAGAAATTATACACATTATTCTACTAGATTTGGTATAAGCCAATTTTCACACCACGCACACCGCTGGAGCCACTTAGTATGATAGAGCCGCTAAAGCAATTCGCTTCTCTTTCATCTTTAAAATTCCATATCACTCAAAAAGATCTACTTGAAATGCCTTAGAAAATATCAATAGAATTGAATAATCCCAGTTTTCAGGCTGCTACACCCTCACACCTTCACACCTTCACTCTGCACATATTTTAACCACTTTGTTGCATAAATTACTATTATAAATAGATTATTGAAACGATAATAATCAAACAGATTTTTATAACTGCTATCCTAGACATTACAATTCGGGTTCCACATATCCCTAGGCTTTTATTCGTTTTCAAAACCTCAACAATTTGAAGACTTTAGTTTACGTTTTTTTGACGGCAGCAACGCGCTATCAACTTTAAAAAAAAGAGTTATCAAAACTCCCAATTCTTTTGCCATTTCCTCGAATGAGAAAAAAAGTATTTTTAGACTGCAACACCTCAAGTTCCCACGTGGTCTCCCACCGTAGTACTTTTGAAGGCTCTCATTGGCTTAACTATGATTGATCGGACGGGAAATCGTGCTTTCCAA
>JAKUCD010000143.1:0-21720 GCA_030563525.1 Nadsonia commutata
ACTTGATGGTCCATTTTCCGAACCGGTAGAAATTTTAATGTGTAGATTAATGACACTTTTGCTGACATAAGCGGACGCACATAGTAAACCTCGCGTCGTCAATTATCACCACATTTTTAAAGGAAACGCGCGCAAGAGATAAAATAGGCTTACTATTAAGCGCTAAGACCCGTTTGAGGAAGGATTTTTTGAAGTTACTGGTCAATTCACAACAAGCTATACCATTTACCCTTTTTTCCACATCATGACCGATCGGCGTAGACACCGTGACGGTTCTAGAAGAGCCCTGAATCCGGCTAATTATGAAACTGGGTCAGTGGGAAGACGTACTGGGTTCAGTATTAATGACTCGGGAATTAGAGATCAGTACGGTATGGAATCGATGGACGCTTATTTCAATGAGGATGAAGATGAAGATGAAATTGTGATTGATTACCCTTTCAGTTCTAATGTTAATCGAATCAATTCACCTATAAAAGTGGCAGGTAAACGTGATAATGGTAATAATAAAAAACGTGGATTATCAGTGGGAAAGAATAAAACTCGAGATCTACCGTTAATTTTAGACAGTGAAGATGTTTTACCACCGGAACTGACATCACATTCAACTCAATTACTAGAATCTGATAGCCATGGTGATAATAATAGTAATAGACCCTTTACTTTAACTAAGAGGCAGGTGAGTAAATCCGTTGACGAAATAGTTGATATGGAATTAGACACTGAAATCGATAGTCAACCGTCGTCATATAATACACAACCGGACTCAATAGGTAAACGATTTAATTTGAGTCCCGTTAAGGTTAATAATAAACCAGAATTCAGTAATCGAATGACTAATCAGGAGAATATTGCGCGTATGATTGATTTTAATCGTATTTCAACCACAACGTCTGTAACATCAACGCGACCTGAATCGATTAGCCATTCATCTAAAAAATATATCAGCCCTAAACCCATGCCAGCGGCATCTAACGACAAGGATCGTTCACCATCGGGCCGTGTAAAGGGGTCATACCTTAATGATGCACTAAAACAAAAGGATATCGTAAAGGAACTACAAGGAAAATCGAATAATAATCAAAATGGAAATGAGGCATTGCGACGTCCACTTCGAGCAGGATACCTTCAAAGCGATGTATCATCATCACCATCATCATCATTATCATCACCATCATCAAAACCAATTTTCATGGATCCCTATAGTGGCAATTTATCGTCAGATAATACTGATGATAATATTAGAGCTATGTCACCATCACCAATCACAGCAAGGTTAGGTTCATCACCTATAGGATCACCGCCTACTCAACATGATGCTACATCTGATGGCAGTTTCCAGAATAATGATATGGCTATGGACGTAAATGATTATGGTATGCAAGAAGAAGTATCGGAAGAAGAAGAAGAGGAAATTCAATTTGCACCCCGAGGAAAAACGATAACAAAACCAAAGAGACCCACGACGAAACCGGCTCAAATACCATCATCTAATCCCTCCTTGGTATCTTCATACCCCAGTGATGGCGAGGTTAATGCCAGTCTAATGTATGATGACACTGGGGACGAGTACGAGGAAAGTCAAGGTGGCCCCGGCGATCGCGATGAAGATGGCGATGAAGATGATGATGAGGGAGAAGTAGAAATAGAAAGTGATCATGTTATCGACAGCGATGAAGAAGAAGATTTTATATCTCAAACACAAACACCATCCCTTAAAAAATCCAAGAAACCATCAAATGCGCCGCCTTCTGGGTCAAAATTTATTAGTATCACACCGCGTGCTCCACCAACCGTCGATAGTAATGGTTTAAGAAGATCAAATCGAGTAAAAATCAAACCTTTAGACTATTGGCGTAATGAAAGGGTAGTTTATCATTTGGATAAAATGGATGATGATGGCCCATTGATCCCCGAAATTAAGGAAATTATTAAATGTCAACCTATTGTAGAAAAGGCCAAAAAACATGTCAAGCGTAAACCCGCGGCATCAAATGGATCACGCGGTGGTAATAATAAACGAGCCAGGGTTGATATATCCTCAGGAGGGAGTGATTCAGAATTAGACGATATAGCTAATGAATTATCACCCTGGGTACCCGATAAAAGGGTTGACGCAGTTGTATTTGGTTATCCAAATGTTGAAATTGAGGGAGGTGGATATGAATCAACTCAACGTACAATTGCTTGGTCGGCTGATACAGTTCAATTCGATTCAGTTAAAAATAATAGTTATAAATTAGGCACTCTATTTGATGCTGATTCGAGGTATGCCGCCGGGGGGATAATTTCATTAGATTTAGGTGGTGTTAAGCCAATGAAGGGTTCACGTAAGAATCATTACTTTTTTCATGTTATAAAGGGTGCTGTCGAAGTTAATATTTCGGATAATGTATTCAATTTAAAACGTGGTGGTTCATTCGAAGTATCAAGAGGTAATTATTATTCAATTACTAATAGGAGTAAAGGTGAATCACAATTATTTTTCGTTCAAACTACTGATACGTTATTTAATAATGAATTAGAGGCAAATTCTATAAGTAATTGAGTCACTTGAGTGTAGCAATTGAGTCACTTTCGCTACACCCCAATGAGTTAATGTGATATTGATGAATAAGTGATTGTTTAACGTTTAAATATTTTTTATTGGGTATTTTGGGATCTCTGATGAGATATGTATAATATAACTAGTTTAATAACTTGAAATAAATAATGATAAAAAAGCGAGTGAATGAGCGTAGCGAAACATAAGCTGCGAGAGTGAGTATCAAAAACAAACGAAAAGCAGAGAAGATATGAAAATTCAAAGATAAATAAAAATAATAAGTAATAAATTAAAATACTAATAAATATAAAACGGGGAAAACAAACCAACCATTTTACCGACAACCTAAACAACAAAAAAACAAAGATAAAAACAAAGATTAAAAAAACAAATAAATCTATAAAAACAATATTACTAGATCTAATAAAACGAAACTAACTTTAAACGAAACTAATTTGAGACTCGAATTGTTCAATTAATCTAAAGCTGGGGGTTCACAGCTACAGAACAAGTTCACATCACCATAAGTATCATCTAATCTAGTAACACTAGGCCAGAATTTTCTTTCAAGAAGATAAGGAAGAGGGAAAGCAGCTTGTTCTCTAGTATAAGGACGATTCCAATCAGCTTGTAAAAGATCCTTTGTAGAATGAGGAGAATTCTTCAAAGCATTATTTTCACGAGGCATATCACCTGATTCAATAGCAGCGATCTCTCCACGAATAGCAATAAGGGCATCACAGAAACGATCTAATTCAGCGAGCGATTCTGACTCAGTGGGTTCAATCATAAGAGTATTAGCAACAGGCCAAGACATGGTAGGACCATGGAACCCGTAATCTTGAAGACGTTTAGCGATATCAATAGCTTCAACACCTGAAGTCTCCTTAAATCCACGAACGTCAAGGATAAACTCATGAGCACAACGATTTTGTTCATTAGTGTAAAGAATTGGGTAATGAGGAGATAATTTATCCATCATATAATTAGCGTTTAAGAGGGCAACCTTTGTAGCTTTGGTGAGCCCAACACCACCCATAAGCTTAATATAAGCCCATGAAATAGGTAAAATGGAGGCAGACCCCCAGGGAGCGGCCGAAATTGATTGAATAGCCTTCTTAGGGTCAACTTGTTCACCCTTAACTTCACTCATATCAACAAGAGGGTGAGAAGGTAAAAAGGGACCTAAATGACTCTTAACACAAATGGGCCCCATACCGGGACCACCACCACCGTGAGGGATACAGAAAGTCTTGTGTAAATTTAAATGACAGACATCAGCACCAATTTCACCGGGGGAGGTAAGGCCAATTTGGGCATTCATATTAGCACCATCCATATAAACTTGACCACCTAATGAATGAACAATATCAATAGCCTTCTTCACACCAGGTTCAAAGACACCAAAGGTTGAGGGGTAAGTAATCATACAAGCGGCTAAATTATCCTTATGCTTTTCGGCCTTGGCCACCATATCAACAAGATCCAATTCACCATTAGCGGTACACTTAATAGTAACAACCTTCATACCGGCCATAACGGCCGAGGCGGGATTAGTACCATGAGCTGAAACGGGGATAAGACAAATATCACGATGCCCCTGACCGTTAGCTTTCAAGTAGGCCTTAATGACTCTAAGACCAGTGTACTCACCCTGAGCACCCGAATTAGGTTGAAGGGAAACATCATCAAATCCAGTAATTTCGGCTAAATCAGCTTCCAATTCTTGTAAAAGAATCTTGTAACCCTGGGCTTGATTAAGGGGAGCGAAGGGGTGTAAATTGGAGAATTCAGGCCATGAGATGGGAGCCATTTGAGTAGTGGCATTTAATTTCATGGTACATGAACCGAGAGGAATCATTGAATTAGCAAGCGATAAATCCTTTGATTGTAAGTGATGAACATAACGTAAGAGTTCAGTTTCAGTGTGGTACTTGTTGAAGACATCATGACGTAAAATGGGTGATGAACGGCTGAATTCTGATGAAACACTGACAAAGGCTTGACCAGTGGGTAAATTAAGGGCCTTGACGGATTCTTCAAGACTACGGCCACCGAAGACGGTAATTAAATCAACCAAGTCAGCCTCAGATACAGTTTCATCGAGAGATACGGAAACGGTTTCATTATCGACTTGATAAAGGTTAATATTCTTAGAAACGGCAGCGGCCATAACTTCAGAGGCAGAACCAACCTTAACGGTAAGGGTATCAAACCAAGAATCGTTAACGAGAGTGATATTAGAATTACCACGAATAGATTCAGCGAGAATAGATGTCAAAGTGAGAACACGAGAAGCGATATCCTTTAAACCCTGAGGACCATGGTATACGGCATACATAGCGGCCATATTAGCGAGTAAAGCTTGAGCGGTACAAATATTACTTGTAGCCTTTTCACGTTTAATATGTTGTTCACGAGTTTGAAGAGATAAACGCAAAGCTTCATTACCTAAACGATCCTTGGACTTACCAATTAAACGACCGGGCATTTTACGCTTTTGACCATCGGCGACGGCAAAGAAAGCAGCGTGAGGACCACCATAACCCATGGGAACACCAAATCTTTGCGATGAACCAAGAACGATATCAGCACCAAATTTAGATGGGGGTTCCAATAAGGTAAGCGCTAATAAATCGGAGGCAACTGATACGAGACCACCAGCGGCATGAATATTATCAGATAATTGAGACCAATTGGTTAAAGAACCATCAGTGGCAGGATATTGAATTAAACAACCAAAGACGTCCTTGTAATCCTTCTTGGGGTCATTAGTAGTGGGAGGTTTATTGACAATAACGTTAATTCCCAAGGGTATCGCACGCGATTGTACGACATTTATGGTTTGAATATTTACACTAGGATCAACATAGTAAGTTTTCTTTTTACCCTTGGAGGCATGGAAACTCATAATAACGGCTTCAGCGGCAGCGGTACCCTCATCAAGTAAAGAGGCATTGGCGATGGCCATACCAGTTAAATCACTTACTAAAGTTTGATAATTAAGTAATGATTCTAAACGACCCTGAGAGATTTCAGGTTGATAAGGCGTGTAAGAGGTATACCATTCGGGACATTCCAAGATATTACGTTGAATGACAGGTGGCACAATGGTACCACTATAACCTTTACCAATATAAGAACGGAAAATTTTATTTTGGCCAGCAATTTCACGTAATCTTGTACTGAGTTCATTCTCAGTGTACCCATTAATGGGTTCAACCTGCAAAGGACGATTAATGAGAATATCTTGAGGTACAACAGCTTCAATGAAGTTATCAAGCGTAGGATAACCTACCGTTTTAAGCATTTGCTCAATACCAGTTCCTTCCTCAGAGCCTAAATGACGACGAGCGTAAGTATCGACAAATTGAGTGGAAGATGAACCAGCACTGGAGGTAGAAGCCGGTGTCGAGGCTAATACCGATGATCCCGAGATATGTCTCACGGCGGCGAGAGAACCACGGGGGGTGGAAACGATATGTTGAATACTACGTCTAGTCACGGCGGCGAGATAACCGGCTCTAGCGCCTGCGGAGCGAGATAAGATGCGAGCAGACATGGGAGAGCGTCGTATGTGGGATGTAAAGGGGGGGTAGTAAGAAGGCGGAGAAAAAAGTGGAAACACAGATGCTAAAAAAAGAGAAGAGAAAAAAGGGAAGAGAAAATAAATAAAGAATTCACACGGTATATATACCCTCAGCAGTATTTTCGATTCCGGTCCGTGATAATTGGTGGACGGCACCGAGTAAAATGAGCCTTTGCAAGAGGTTATGCGTCACAAAAATTTTATGCCCCGCATTTTTCAAAATCCGTAAAAAAATCGAATCCGCCCCCCACAAAACGAGCAAAATCTCGAATAAAGGACGGTACGGCCTAAAATAGGTTGATTCATTGCCACTACTACTCTTAGGTCTATATCCCTTATCCTCTCTCTAAACCCTTTCTCGGGCCCTGTCAAGCGACCCGTAATGGCCAATTAGTCACCGATCACTGAGTAGGCACTGAGTAAATGTTTATCACTGCGCTGAGTTAAAAAAATGCTTATCACTGAGTCAGCGGTACGCAGTGATACGGTGCGGCGCGGTTTCACATGGGTTTTCGGGATTATGAGTGTTTAGTGTTATAGTTATTATTATTGTTATTGTTATTACTATTACTATTAAATCCATTTATTCATTTACAGTGGAATACTATTTATCGCTTTTGTATGGTTGGAAATCGATGATTTCTTAGTCGTCTTATCGGTCGTTAACTGTATGCCACACAATGTTTCATTCTTTTTACTATTAATTCTTAAACCGAACAAGGGTGTACATTGATAATAAGATAACATTGTATAAATGAACGAGCCGGGTCGTTGAAATTTTTTTTCGTTTAGTCACATAAAAAAAATTCGGACTAATGGCGAATTTTTGATCCGTCTCATTCGGTGTCAAGTCGGCCAACGCACGGTTAACGGCTAACTATACCATGAGGTAATCAAAATCGTTCTACCCACTATACACATTTTTACGTAAGAAAAAGTCAAGTGATAATAATTAATATGTCTTCATTTAGTATAAATAATTTTATATCGTAGATTAATTTACATCAAGTACGTGTGTGTATGCATATGTGTGTGTATGGCCGTGAGTCGCTATGAAAGTTTTGTTTTGTTGCAATGATTAGTCGGTTATCTAATTCACAGGCTTGTTTTGCTCACTTATTTCATCAATATACTAAGTCTCCAATATCCTCATAACCATTCTCTCATAATATTGTTCCAACATTTCAATTCTCAGCACGGTCCTATAATCGACTCTAACCAAATACTCTACCTCCAAAAGATTAAGCTCGGAAACAGTTAGATCACAAACTTTAGCGTAATAACCTTTAGTAAAGATGATGGTCTTGAATGGGACTGGTGTTAATGCTGTAGTATTAAAGGGTAATGTGATTAAAACAGTCAACATTGATAATACTAAAGTGATTAAATCTAACATATATCAATCAAAGTATTGTTAATATAATTTTCTCCTCGATTCAACCGTCGCGGTTTTTTTATTTTGCATTTTCAATTCTTGGGCCCATATTATTTATAAGAACAGGAAGATAGTTGCAAGACCAGCCAAACATCTGGATTCTTTTGGAGGGTAGCGATTCATTGACCTCAATCAATTTTGTCTGAGTTTTTATATTTTGGCCAAGCCTTCTGTTAGTTCTATTCTAGTTTGTTCCGTCTTGGTTGGGTGAACAACAATTTTTGTGATAAATAAGGTTGAGGAACCATCGATGCATGCAGAAGGGTGCAGCCCTTGGCTCCGGGTTCACCAGGTTTAGCATAACTGAACGAGACACGATAGCATACCGAAAAGCGGGTACTCATGGAAATTTATATTCACATTTATCACCATGATTAATAAACTCTCAAACAAGGCAGATAATGACTGGCAGATTATAAATACAAAGTCTAAGCGGTTGTAAGGCAACTTCAATTGAAGTTGTCTCAAACGATCAAACCTTCCTAAAGAGGACAAAATGACCCCAATAGATGACACCAGATAAGCCTATTGAACGCATCAAGCAGTCAGAGTTTTACCAATCAGCAATGTTACTGCTCAAAAGAGTTGATCATCCAGAAGCTAAGCCATGATAATAAAGTAAACTATAGAAGATTAAGAGTTTTTATAAAGAAGTTCGAATGGTTATGAGGTTTGAATTAACCGCCAATATCTTTGAAATCCCCGTATTTCCCTTAACCGCCTTGCAGAGAGATAATTGCGAACCCTACCACCTACCGAAGAGAAACAAACGTTCTCAGCCTTTTCAGACACCACTTTCTCCCCTCCACGTCCCTCTTATAAAAGCGGTCGTCACAACCACATTTCCACTCCTTTTCCTCGATTTCCTCAAGATAAGGCTGCATTGCTAAAGAAGGAACAATTTAATTGCTGACCTGTTACTCAAGCCCCTAGCTTCCACTCTCTATCGATTTTCTAGGCTCCCACCATAGCCAATTATTCATTTATCTCTCCACCCCATCAACGACCCAAACTACCCATCTCAGCTCATATTTCAAAGCAAACATGGCAAATTGTGGGCAACGTCATCACATCATCCTCATCCCTGGCTTCGCCGGCTTCGATGCACTCGGAAAAATCCTCTACTACCCCGGCATCACTGAAGAATTCTCAAGATGGAAGGACACGAGAGCCAGACAGGTCCCACCTTTGCCGGTAAATCATATAGCGTTCCATTATTTTGACAACATTCCCACGGCGAGTGTGAAGACTCGCGCACAGAGGTTGAAAAATTACCTCGCCAAGGGCATCGCACGTGGAGACTTTTGGTGGGAAGACGAGAACAATCATGATAACATTATGCTGATCGGTCACTCGACGGGTGGACTCGATATCCGCCAATTGTTGTATGACCTCATTCCATCTGATGATGCCGACTTTAATATTGGCGCCAACTTTACTGTTGATGGCAATGTTTCAATCACGTCTAACAAAATTCTCGACTTGATTAAGCACATTGTATTCCTGTCCGTTCCTCAGTATGGCACCAACATTGCCAATTGGATAATGTCCCAGGATCTCGCGCGCATGTTTTTGACAAATTTTATTGCCATGCTCACTCCTACCATCATAGATTGGGCGCCGGGTATTCTTGTTCATCCATTTCCTATTGTGGGACTTGCCCCAAATTTGCGCCTTGCCATTGAGGATTCTGTGCGCGAGGCCAGTCCGTGGTACGCTGGCCATGATCCTATCCTGCTTGCCAACGCCCGCGAAGCCGCGTCTGAACTCAAGTTATATCTGGATGACATTAACCATGACTTTGCTGCCATCGCTGATCTTCAGTATCTCATAGTTAACGGCAACAATGAACATGCCAGTCCAGCCCATTTTACCGATGAGATGCGCGAAAAAGAAACGGACTTCTGGAATGCGAATGGCATTACGACGTTGTCGTACGCGACTTTGGGTGAACGACCTTTTGACTTACCTGCGGGCGAGGAGGCGCCCATATGGTACCCGCCAGACGGCAACCCGTTTAACCTACAGAACACATGTAATCTACGGAATCTATTGACGAATATTGACCTTGCTAATAGAATTTTACGGAACGGCGACCAAACATTTGATTCAACCTATTTGCTTGCATATCGCGCTTGCGCGGGCGGGCAGTTCAACGTGGGCATCGGGAGTCAGAACCTCCAGAGTAGCGATGGGGAGCTCTTACCGTTCATCGAGCAGTGGGATAACGATGGCATCGTGAATACCAGATCGATGCTCTGGCCAAACGGTTCAGCCACCAGGCTCGTCAGAGGCGACCACGGAGATATCATCGGCCATTATATTAACACACCAACTGACGAGCAAATTCGCCAGTACTATAGCTATGATATATTTGTATCTAGTAGGCCCTCTGATCCTCATCACTTTGACGCTAATCGGTTCACCGAGGTTTGGACAGAAATTTTCGACTATTGCGCCTAGCCCCGCTGCACAATTTCCAAATATTTTTTTTCAAGCAATTTCATTTATTTTGTTGAGCGCAAAGCGTCTGGTTTTGGGCGACAAGTTTTGTAACATACCCAAACCATCTTTTATATATCAGAATAAAATGGTACAATTAATGGAATAGAAAGAGGGAAAAATATACCGAAATATGTAGACATGGCTCTTCAAGACTGTGGTGGGGCATAATGTGATCCTTCGACTCGGTGGTGTTCCTAATGTTTCAGGGTATTTGTGTATGGATATTGACACTTCATTTGGGCTTGTTATAAGTATGTAGACACACAGCAAGTCTAGACCACCAATTTAACCTCCTCTGAAATAAAATAATAAGTATATTATAATACGAAAACCATATGCACCAACCTAACCTTATATCACTGACCACACGCCTACACTTGCACTTCACAAGCCCTAAAATTTCCATATTTCCATATTTCCATACGTGTTTCATATCGGCTTTCAATTATCTTCAATTATTCTTCTCGGCTTTTGAATTACCCACAAGCGGAGGCCCCATAGGAAATATCTCTTTTAAGGGAAGATCACTAAAATGCGATAAAGGATTAATTTCAATAGAATTTGTCGTAAATTGTTTTTGTTTGGGTAACAACAACTCATCGGAAGTCTGAGGACGTTATCGGTTGCAGAGAATCCGATGTTCCATCAGTTACTCCGGAACTTTGACGACGATCCACCATTTCTATATTCTGTTGAATCATCAAGAGCCGAATTACTGCTAGAGACTGGTTCTGTCCGTCGTACTCTGATTTAATAACCCAATAACCACGCTTACCAGGTTCTTATGTCCGTCGGTCATAGCGTATACCATCCTGGGAACACTCAATGAATGAATACATTTCTTTATATTTTATTCGGTGCACAACAACAGGGTATTCGTGGAATAATATTTATTGGAGAGATTGCGCATTTTAGCCGGAATCAGACATTTTGGCTATTTTACACAAATAGAATGAAAGAGACGGGTTGACAATGATTTAGGAAAGTTGATGTAGTAATACGGTGCGGCGCGGTTTCACATGGGTTTTCGGGGTTATGAGTGTTTAGTGTTATAGTTATTATTATTGTTATTATTATTACTATCACTATTAAATCCATTTATTCATTTATACTTATATATTGTATACCGTTATATCATTGCTGGAAGAAGATAATGCCTTAATCAAGTTGTATCGTTGGGTAACTGTATACAACACATTTTTTTCATTCTTTTCAAAAGTAAGATCATTAAGTTGAACAAGTGCTCAATTTGATAATAAAATATAATTAGTGCATATGAGGGATTAAGGACCATTTTCAATAATTTGTTTAATAACGAATTATCTCGGACATTAGGCTAAAAATTATCGGTTCCACGGCGTCATCAGTCCCACGACGTCAAGCCGGCTAACTGTAATACGAAGTAATCGTCCTACCCACTGCACATTGCAAAAGTTAGTGATAATAATTAATACTTCTTCATTTAGTATACATAATATTATATCGTACATTTGTTTACATCAAGTATATATATATGTGTGTGTGCGTGTGCATGTGTACTCATGAGTTCATTATGAAAGCTTTGTTTTGAGAGGGTATGCGATGATTAGTCGGTTTACAAGCTCACTTCGCTAGCTTCACTTACTTTTTCAATATAAAAAGTTTCCGACATTCTCATAACCATTCTCTCATAATACTGTTCCAACATTTCAACTCTCGGCACGATCCTATAATCGACTCTAACCAAATACTCTACCTCCAAAAGATTAAGTTCAGGAACGGTAAGACCACCAACTTTAGCGTAATAACCATTAGTACAGAATGAATCGCATAATCCCTTTGTACCAATCATTAATGTAGTAATAAGGAATCTATGTACCGTTAGCGAATTAATATTGAATGCCGGGTATGTAGTACACAGTAAATCAATGTAAAAGATGATCGAGATAAGGATAGATTTTTCGATTGAACAAAATTTAACGATTCTAATCAAGTATTCGCGTACTGAAATTTGAGGTGGAGCCCTTGAATGGAACCGGGTTAGCGCTGTAGCATTAAAGGGTAATGCATTATTCAACGTGATTAATTCAGTCAACATCGACGATACTAAAGTGATTAAATCTAGCATATCACAATCAAAGTATCGTTCACATAATTTTTTCCTCGTATCAACCGTCGGCGTTATTTTCAAGTCTTGGGTGGGTGAACGACAATTTTTATGTAGTAAATAAGGTTCATTATCTCTTGTAGATTCTCTTGCCGTCGTACCATCATCCTCTTCCTTTCGTCGTTTCGACTGTGGGCCCGTCGGCGTTGTGCTTGCAGTTGGTGGTGTCGTTGTCGCCGCCGTCGTCGGTACAGTTGTCGAATTTATCGTTTTGGCACTCTTTGTGACCATAGCACCCACAATACCCTTTATCGTCCGAGCTGTTGTACCAGGACTTGATTTTCCAAATTCTGGTGATATACGGCGACGATTAATAATTCTAGGACTTGAATTTTTAATTGAATTATTTGATGATCCTGACCCCGTTGACGATGAACGTGATCGGGTTGACTGTGATTGTGAAAAATTTATCTTGAACTCTTCTGATTCAAGTGGAGTGGCAATACCAGTTTGTTCAGTATTATTAACCCCAGTATTAACACTACTAGATACACCAGTAGCTGATATCATATAATTTGCTTTCATTTTTGGCGTTAATGTATTCGAAATGGGCGTAGTTATTAATGCAGTATTTCCCATATTGAATGTAAAGAATTTGAAATACTGATTTGCAACAGTATTGTGAATGTGCTGTTGTATACTATGTTGTGCAGTGATTTAAACCTATTTTTGAGGTCTTTTTTCAGTTTTAAATTTTGTTAATTCTTCTTATTCCGGTATTTTTTTGGAATTTTACCGGCCGAAAATTAAATGCCAGTTAATAAGTACTCTATCGGCAATAGGTCAAATATTTTCACGCACGCGCGATAAACGGGATGAACGAGTATGTAGTGGGAGTTTGCGGGCATAAGCCAGAGGCACTTGGGGAGAGGGACGGGAAATGCAAATGCGAAGAAATGAAAAATAAAACAAATGAAAGGAAAGTAAATAAATAAATAAAAGACAAGAATGAGGAAAGAACCGGAAGAATTGAGGAATAAATACAAAAATGCAAATACAATTTAAACTCCCGAAATGGAACAAACGTGCGATGCGAAAGGAAGCAAAAGCGCAGCGGGTGAGCGGCGGTAAACGCAGTGCGTAACGACGTCAGGTTGTCAAAAAAGAGAAAAATAAAGTAGAGCAAGGGGCCGATGGACACTGAGCAAAGGAACCTACAATAATTATTAAAGGTAAATTACACGTTTAATCCGGTTGTGTTGTTGTGTGCGGATGCAAGAAACACTTAGAACGTATGCTCTGCGGGAAACGTGTTTTGATACGCGCTGGGCGGACTTAAACGATCTTATATAGATATTCACGGATTGCCAGTGGCTGCTCAGCGCGGGCTCAATTAGTGTTATGAGTGGTCAGTTTGATATGGTGGAATTACACTTCCTGGCCAACCACAATCCTGGCCACTCACTCTAGTACTAATACCCCACTCTAGCGGGCCGAACAATCAGAGCCGCCAGTTGGCAGTTCAATGCTCCTCCCCCACTATAGGTTTACGTTTATTGGACTGACCCTAAACTAGCAGCTGCCCAAGACTCCACACTTACATGAACCCACATCACTGCTGTTTTGCCGCTCGAGGCTAGTATGTCCCACGTGGCCTGCGGTATCCGGCGACGTCGTGGGTGTTATCTGATCTTCTCTGTTAGGGTATATTAATTCTCTATGCAGTATCTTGGCGCCAATGATTATTTATTTTAATCTTTTTATTTTTAGATAGAAGTGATTATAGTGAAAATAATAAAATTAATGATTGGTCTCTCTTCACTTGGTGAGGAGAAGGACACGAGTAATTATAAATATATATATGAAACAAAATATACTACCCAAATTAGAAACACTTTCTGTGAACAATTGAAGGTCCAGATTCGTCGTATTCTTGCTTGGAGATCCACATTTGTTGGAAAGTGGAAAGGGAAGCCAAAATGGAACCACCAATCCAGACAGAGTACTTTCTTTCAAGGGGAGCAACAATCTTAACCTTAATGGATGAGGGGGCAAGAGCAGTAATTTCCTTTTGCATACGTTCAGCGATACCGGGGTACATAGTAGTACCACCGGACATAACAATGTTACCGTAAAGATCCTTTCTAACATCAACATCACACTTCATGATAGAGTTGAAAGTAGTCTCATGAACACCAGCGGCTTCAAGACCCAACATAGAGGGGTGGAAGAGAGCTTCAGGAGCACGGAATCTTTCATTACCAATAGTAATAACTCTACCATCGGGTAATTCATAGGACTTTTCTAATGAAGATGATTGAGAAGCAGTTTGTAACTCTTGTTCGAAGTCAAGGGCAACGTAACAAAGCTTTTCCTTAATATCACGAACAATTTCACGTTCAGCAGAGTTAGTGAAAGAGTAACCACGTTCAGAGAGAATCTTCATCAAGTAGTCGGTTAAATCTCTACCGGCTAAATCAATTCTCATAATAGCATGGGGAAGGGCGAAACCAGCGTAAATGGGGACAACGTGGGTAACACCATCACCGGAATCAAGAACGATACCAGTAGTTCTACCGGAAGCGTAAAGGGAAAGAACGGCTTGAATAGAAACGTAAAAGGCGGGAGCATTAAAAGTTTCAAAGAAAATTTGAGTCATTTTTTCACGATTTGATTTAGGGTTAATGGGGGCTTCGGTTAATAAAACGGGGTGTTCTTCAGGGGCAACACGAAGTTCATTGTAAAAGGTGTGATGCCAAATCTTTTCCATATCGTCCCAATTGGTAACAATACCGTGTTCAATAGGGTATCTAAGGGTAAGAATACCACGCTTAGATTGAGCTTCATCTCCAACATATGAATCCTTTTGGCCCATACCGACCATAACACCTTGATGACGGGGACGACCGACAATAGAGGGGAAAACAGCACGGGGGGCGTCATCACCGGCGAAACCGGCTTTACACATACCGGAACCGTTATCAATAACGAGGGCAGCAACTTCGTCTAAGAGAGGGTTAGTAACATGAATAAACAAGCGAAGCGAATGAGTGATTGAGTAAGTGGTTGAATATGCGATTGACACCAATTACTTGGAATGAGATCAATCTTGCAACATTCGACTGACCTCCACCTCAATTGACATCATACCACTCCGTAACTTTAAATGACATCTCTTGACGACGCGACAGAGACAGTAACAACTCATAAAATTACCACTTATCAACAACTCATTAATCATTAAAAAAATCAATCACATACCTTCCATTATGTATGTTAGTTGTGAGTATAAATATTTTTACAGTACTACTAGAGCAGTGTTATGTCGGAGGAAAGGGAAGGGGGGAAAGGTGGAAGGGAGGAAGGCGACGGAATATAGGCGGCCACCGCAGAAAATGCCACCTAAGCGATTCGGACCTGGCGGTGAAGGTGGCTTTACCGTGCTGAGATCCGGTTGGGAAATACGGTGGGGGGCGGTGGCGCTGCGGCGTTGCGGCGTTGCTGCGGTCGTGAGGCGTGATCATAGTGGGGGTTCACCATAATGACTTGAGAACGAACGAACGAACAAGCGAGCGAAGCATGTAAGCGAATAAGGTAATGAGTGATATAGTTTATTATGATGCTACAGAGATAAATAAATAATGAATAAATAATAATTAATTAAACTAAAAAGAAAAAGACTATTCTAAGTCTATGGAATATCTACTCAAGTAATGATAAATGATAAATGATGAATGAAGTAAGTTCATGGTCACTTCGATTCATTCATTCGCTTTGCTCGCAAGTGAGATCGCTCACAGAATCATCCCACGGACGACCTTTTACCGATTTCAGCTCATCACTTGTTAAAACCTTCCCGTTAGTGAAATAACCTGCCGTAATCTTCGCGTCAATTTCTACTCTAGAATCCTCAGGAATCATACAATCCGGAATAGGTACTCGTTCTAATACTGAAATGCCTTGATTCACAATTGCATCATATTTCATATTAGACATTGACAAAAGACGATCAATCTTAGTTATACCCAAGAAATGCAAGATATCTGGCATTAATGCTTGAAATCGCATATCCTTTACGCCTGCAATGTTTTCCGTTCTTTGGAAATACATTTCAGCGGTATCACCACCTCGCTTACGAGCATTATAAACCAAATATTTTGTAACTTCACCTAATGCCCGACCTTCCTTACGGAAATAAATTACCACACCGGATCCACCACTTTGAGCTTGTTTGACGGCCTCGGAGATTCCAAAGATTAAATAAGGACGACAAGTACAAATATCAGAACCAAAAACATCACTACCATTACATTCATCATGAATCCTTAATGATAATTTACAATTAGAATCGCTAACACGTGCTGGATCACCAAATATGTATACGGTAAGGCCACCAATGGGGGGTAAAAATACTTTAATATCTGGACGAGTGATTAATTCAGGATACATACCGCCGGTATCCTCGAATAAGGCTCGACGTAATTTTGATTCTTCAATTCCAAATCTCTTGGCAACACCGGGTAAAAACCAAACTGGCTCAACGGCAATTTTTGTTACCGCTAAATCACCTAATTCATTAACCACAATTTTACCATCAACAGGGATCTTACCGGCTTTTACTTCATCACGAATTTCTGCTAATTGCATATGAGCCTTGGTAATTGCAATTGAAGGTTTAATATCCATACCCTCATTATCAATAAATGATTCAAATAACCATGGTGCAAGATGACCAAATGGGTCCATAGCCACAATTTTATTGGGGTCAGACCATTGTGGCATTTGAGGGAAATTAATGGGTGGTTGAGCATTTGTAAAATCAGGTCGATATCCCATGGGTAAATCACTAATTGCAACAGCTAATGCATGATATATAGAATATGGACCACTATATGCGCCAATAGCATTACGACGATTTATATTGCTAGGAGTACGTGATACGATAATAGGACCACGCATTTGTGGGTCTTTATGACCCCAACGAAGCGGGACAGCATTAATATCCGGTTGATCAGGATAAGTAGTGATTAAATAATCGCGTGAGATGATGGTGGACTTCTCATTTAGTTGAGGTAATGAAAAATCATCATTACCGTTATCATCCACTAATACTAATGGTTGAAATGTGGGACTAGTAGTATCACTAGGAGGTGTTGTGACCAATGAGGGAACTGACGAGGCTAATGAGGGTCGAAGTTTGAAGGATAATTGTAACGCAGTTACACGAGTATCTAAATCTTGTAGCGCTCTTGTAAACGCTTGATTAGATTGTGTAACGGTAGTTGAAATAGTTTGCACAGCGGCTAAAATTTGTGATATTGCTAACTCTGACATATTAAAATAAAATAAGAGAATAAAACAAATAAATTAATAAAACAAGCCACAAACTGTGGCAAATTACTGGCTTTATAGTCAAATACCTGACATCCACCGGCTCAGCTGATAAGCTTCCGACGGCGCCGCGCGAGCCCCGATAACGCTTATCGGGATAAGCCTACAACGGTATCACAACGTTGCAATCAGCCGGGAATAACACCAAATGAGGAAGAAATAGTCAGAATGTGGGTTTATGATTAATATATAATGATTGAGAGTGATATTAGTAATAAAATAAATTGATTTCCGTGGGATTCTATAACGTGACTGAATTTGGAAATCCAGTATGTACATCACCTAACAGTATTGATGGGACCGATTTTTTGGCTTACAAATACAGCGTTATCTACACGAGGTAAGCATAATAGGACGGAGAGGAATACATATAGTATACTAAGTATTGATTATATAAAGTATATACTTAATGGGAACATCTTTCTTGTGTATTCTATTTGCATTAAAAGCAGGGCAGCTAATTTACAACCGAACCCAGCATCAGATGTCTGTGACTTTTATACGTACTGATATTACATTCCAATAGACCCATTCCAACATACAGACCCCATCAATGGCTGATCTGACACGCCATTTCAGCATGAGCGATTAAGGCCGCCTGGCGAGTCCCCAATGATCGCAACGTAATATTCAGTACAACATATGAATCAATAGTGTACATTAACCTTTAACTTATTTACTATTAAGCGACGAATGCAGTCTTTGGCATCGTCATTATTCTGTAAGTTTGTAGTTTGTAGTTCATAGTTCATAGTACATAGTGAATATTTCAGTTTTTTTTACATCCTCTGAGGCCAAACATTTGTCCATCGCTCATCAATCCACCGGCTTATATCCCACCCGTGATTATTTAACCGGCATTAAGTCACTCGTTCATACAAAGAAAGTTCCACAAGGTTCCATCAAGTTCCGCGGTGGTTGATGTAAAGTTGCTCCAGGGCTCTGCGGCGCTCAATATCGTGCATGACACCGGCATAAAGCCGCCCTTTCCGCATGATGCCATGTGCGTCGAGCTGGTGCGAGCGGCGCCGAGAACCTTCCATCAGTTGAGTTATCTGGGGCCACCGACGAGTACAAAAGACGGCCGATTCTGCTTTGCTTTCTGGATTACTTCCGGTTTATTCTATACACAATAGTCTTCTGATAATTTCTTTAACTACACACACACAATTAAAAAAATAACCCCCGGTTTTACACCTTTTACATCTTTTACATCTTTTACACACACCTATAACTAAAACAACATGAGCAAAGCCGTTGGTATCGATTTAGGCACAACTTACTCATGTGTCGCCCATTTTGCCAATGATCGTGTGGAAATTATCGCCAATGATCAAGGTAACCGTACCACTCCCTCCTTCGTGGCCTTTACGGACACTGAAAGATTAATTGGTGATGCCGCCAAAAATCAAGCCGCTATGAACCCTGTTAATACCGTCTTTGACGCTAAGCGTCTTATCGGTAGAAAGTTTGATGACGCTGAAGTTCAAGCTGATGCTAAGCATTTCCCCTTCAAGGTTGTCAATAAGGGCGGTAAACCTAATATTGAAGTCGAATTCAAGGGTGAAACCAAGGTATTTACCCCCGAAGAGATCTCTTCAATGATTTTAACCAAGATGAGGGAAACCGCCGAGGGATTCCTTGGTACTACCGTCACTGACGCCGTAGTAACTGTCCCCGCTTACTTTAATGATTCACAACGTCAAGCCACCAAGGATGCTGGCCTCATTGCCGGTCTTAATGTCTTAAGAATTATTAATGAACCTACTGCCGCTGCTATCGCATATGGTCTCGATAAGAGGGGCGAGGGTGAAAAGAATGTCTTAATTTTCGATCTTGGTGGTGGTACCTTTGATGTTTCTTTACTTTCCATTGAAGATGGTATCTTCGAAGTTAAGGCTACTGCTGGTGATACCCATTTAGGTGGTGAAGATTTCGATAACCGTCTTGTTAACCATTTCGTTGCCGAATTCAAGAGAAAGCACAAGAAGGATCTTTCCACTAACCAAAGAGCTCTTAGAAGATTAAGAACTGCTTGTGAACGTGCTAAGAGAACCCTTTCTTCCTCTGCTCAAACTTCAATCGAAATTGATTCTCTTTACGAAGGTGTTGATTTTTACACATCAGTTACTCGTGCTAGATTCGAAGAATTGTGTCAAGATCTTTTCCGTTCTACCATTGACCCTGTCGATAAGGTATTACGTGACGCTAAACTTGATAAGGCCTCAATTAATGAAATTGTTCTCGTTGGTGGTTCGACTCGTATCCCCAAGGTTCAAAAGCTTGTATCAGACTTCTTTAACGGTAAGGAGCCTAATCGTTCCATTAACCCCGATGAAGCCGTTGCTTACGGTGCTGCCGTTCAAGCTGCCATTTTAACAGGTGACACTTCTTCCAAGACTCAAGATCTCTTACTTTTGGATGTTGCTCCTCTTTCACTTGGTATTGAAACCGCTGGTGGTGTTATGACTAAGCTTATCCCCCGTAACTCTACCATTCCCACCAAGAAGTCTGAAACCTTCTCCACTTATGCCGATAACCAACCCGGTGTACTTATCCAAGTATTTGAGGGTGAACGTGCTCAAACTAAGGATAATAATATCTTGGGTAAATTTGAATTAGCCGGTATCCCCCCCGCCCCTCGTGGTGTCCCTCAAATTGAAGTTGTATTTGATATTGACGCTAATGGCATCTTAAACGTCTCGGCGCTCGAAAAGGGTACCGGTAAGACCAATAAGATTACTATTACCAATGACAAGGGCCGTCTTTCTAAGGAAGATATTGAACGTATGGTATCAGAAGCTGAAAAGTACAAGGATGAAGATGAAAAGGAAGCTGCCCGTATTGCCGCCAAGAACGGTCTTGAATCATTCACTTATTCACTCAAGAATACTCTTTCAGAGGAAAAGTTTAAGGAAAAGGTTGATGATGCCGATAAGACTAAGTTAGAGGCCGCGGTTACTGAAACTATTCAATGGCTTGACGAAAATCAAACCGGTGCTACCGATGAATACACTGATAAGCAAAAGGAATTAGAAGCCGTTTCTAATCCTATTCTTATGAAGTTTTACGGTTCTGAAGGTGTTGCTCCCGGTGGTGCTCCTGGTGCTCCTGGTGGATTCCCAGGTGGTGCTCCTGGCGCTGAAGGTCCTGGCGCTGAAGGTCCTACCGTTGAAGAAGTCGATTAAGAAAAGTGGTAAATTTTATTTTATATACACAATAATTTTTTTGTGTCTTATTTATTTTGCATTTAGGTTGTTATTTTTCATTTATGGTTTTCGGTTAATAAATTTTAAAATTAAAAAGTTCCCTTATCATATCGCTTCGCTCAATGATTGTTGTTTGTCTCTTATTTGTTTCTCTTAATATCATCATCATCTGTATCGTATCGAGCCGTGCCACTCCCACTATCTCTCTGATAAACCGTATATCAACTTAACTCTTTCTCCCATTCACCACTCACAATGTTAAATCCTATCCAAACTCAATCACAAAAATGGACAACACTGCTAGTCGGTAATTCATACCAATCCACCAGCTCGACTAAAATCATAATAAAAACCAACAACGACGATAATACTATCAATGAATACGTATTTGGACAAAATGGTTTCCCCTCATCAGTGAGAGTAGTTAAACCAGGTGGCAAAATGACAAGAGATTATAGGGAGGATAGATTGAATTTATTGATTGATGATAAGACGGTTATTATTGATGCTTATTTGGGTTAAGATGAAGTCCTTGGAGCGAAGCGAGAAGGATCTACTGAGGTTGGCGTGAAAATTGTCCAAGATTGATACAGAACACTGAGATAATTAAGATAACTCGACGAAATACGTGTGATTATTCAAGTCTATATTGGTTGCTAGGTAAATATTTAATAAATTAAAATATACATTATAATTTAACATCCATATATATTACTATACATCCTTTTTATTCATTATCATTATTAACAACATACCGGGCAGCGTCACTTCTCATAATCAACAATTGGGAGTTATAAGACATCACCATATTACCAGTATCAACAAACTGATCCACATACAAAAAAAACTGAGTAACTTAACAACTGCATCAACAAAAAATAGACAATTATAATTAGAAAAAGAGAAGACTGCAGCACCTTAAGTTCCCACGTGGTCTCCCACCGTAGTACTTTTGAAGGC
>JAKUCD010000144.1:0-21548 GCA_030563525.1 Nadsonia commutata
ACCGCTGATCCTTGCGTTATTAGCACAATGCCTTAACCGACTGGGCCAAGGGATCTTTCGTTGGAGAGAGTTCATTTAGTACATACAGGTGGTGAATGTTATCATTAAAAAATGATAAAATAGACAAAATTGGGGCAAATAAGAGTGGCCTAAGATAATTTCTATATAGGTATGATAAAAATATCTCCCAAATTTGATTTATTTATTTATTTTAATTGATTTATTTTGCATTAAACGACTGTCTCTGATGAAATTTCTACTTTAAACCCAGCAATCGACTAAAAATGTAGTTAAATAAATTAAAGTAATGAAAATATGATTTTAAAAATTCTTGATTTAATAAAATGTTTTGCGTTCCATTCCCTCCAATTAACTAACAAAAAAAAGCGACCAAATAAATGCAAAGAAAAATTACGATAGCTTTAACATTATTCCTGATACACTACAAACAAGTTATTCAAAACTGCTCCCCAAATTATGAGACATTTATATCACCCTTCCTATCAGCCCTTTCTCCATAACTAGAGAGCCCAGAACATCCTAATTACTCCTTAACTTCAAAAAACTCAAACTATTATATGATCCGTATTACCATGATCCACCCCCTTGAATTACCCTCCTATAATTCCTACACCACTACCAGGTACTCAATCCAGATCTCGTCCAGGTATTTGAATAATTATTAAAACATATATAAAGTTTAAAATTCACAAACAATTTAAAGGTATCAGCCTCACCATCTTGTCAATACCTCGTAATCATTGTATTTTTTAATATGTATCTAAATAAATCTCAATTATAAGCGTAAGACGCAGGGGAGTTCAACCTTCTTAAATTCTATTACATAAACATGCATCAAAGGGGGTGAAAAAGAAATGAAGAGGGGTGAAAAAAAGATGAAAAATAACACATATGTCGGTTCTTTCAGGGGTGGTAGGATCAAGATCTACGAATGGACTAAAAGAACTCTCGTTTAGCTTGAATGGAATAATTATTTTTCAAATTTATATTAAAAATATATAATTTATACAACGGGCTTTTAAATAACAAACAGATTTATAGAATTAATTCAATAAACCGTTTAGAACTTCTTTCCAAAAAGAATAAGTTGGAGTTGATCGTACATGGAGATAACACCGGCACCGGCAACACCACGGAGGATGTTAGCACCACAACCCTTGAAGAGGGAGGCGACACCTTCGGCCTTAACAATTTGTTGGAAGGCATCGAAGGAACCCTTGTACTTGACGGCTTGACCAGAGGTCATCATCATACGTCTACGGACGGTATCAAGGGGGTAGGAAGCGGTGGAAGCACCAGTGGTAACAGTCCAACCAAGTAAGAAAGCGGCAAGGAAGGAACCTTCAAGGGAACCGACAAGGACAACAGGCTTAAGGGAATCGTAAAGACCGAAGTAAAGACCACGGTAAACAATGATACCAACAACGGAAGGACCGAAACCTCTGTAAAGACCGGCAAGACCATCAGCAGCAATAGTCTTCTTGTAAACATCGACTAACCCGTTGAATTGTCTTTCACCGTTACCCTTGGTGGACTTGGCATCGTTAGCAAGACGAGTTCTAGCGTAATCAAGGGAGTAGACGAAGAAAAGGGAAGTAGCACCGGCAAGACCACCGGAAGCTAAGTTACCGGCGAACCAAGGCCAGTAACCTTCGTTCTTCTTGAAACCAAACATGGCCTTGAACTTATCCTTGAAGGCGAAGTTAAGAGCTTGAGTGGGGAAGTAACGGATAACGTTAGCGGTGTTACCTCTCCAGAAAGCAACAACACCTTCGTCAGCGGAGGTTCTCTTGAAACAGTCAACGATACCGTTGTACTTGTGGGAAAGACGACCTTGCTTAAGCATTTCATCCTGGTTTTGAATAAGAAGCTTAACTCTTTCAATGGGGGCAGCAGCGGTCTTGGAGACAGCGGCGGAAACACCACCCATGAGGAAATCAATCATAAAGGACTAGAATAGGAGTTAGTATAAAGTTCATCGTGAATTAGTGTTGAAGATCGGAAATAAAAATTCCAAACTCCAAATTCCAAACAACATAATACAACAATAAGGTATCGTCGTTATATAAGGCAGTGGTTGTTATTGCTTATCATACATACACTCTTTTGTTCAGACATTTTGAATATATGACGAGGCTATGCAAATAAACTGGCAGAGGCTGACGAGAGAAAAAGAAAAAAAAAGGTGATTTCAGCGGACAAGCGACATTTTATACGTTGAGTGGAGGCTCGCCGGAATGCGCGACTTCCGAGTCCGAAAGGCGTCGTTGATTGGCTCACGGCATGCAGCAGGTCTCAGACCCAGATCTGCCCGCACACCGGCCAGCTATATACGCTGAAGTTCCTGTAGCCCTGAAACGATAATCGCCGATTTGACTGGCTGTTTTCGTAAAGCCCGTTGGAAAAGATCGGAAATCGCCGACTGGCTGTAATATTTTCGCAACTGCAAATCCACAATTAACCCTGATTCGGGGCGGTAGCCGAGGCGGAAAATCGCCGGTTGAGTGTGGTCAAGTCCCGTTCAGGGGGTCCCTCGGCAGTCGTGCAGGCGTGTGTTTTGGGGATTATTTGATCTATTTGTATCTATTATCATTCTGGTTATGGTTATTATTCTATCCCGATTATTTAGTTTTAATTTAATTTAATTTTATTTCACTTTATCTATTTCCCAATAATCCATGTACTCCTCCTCTCTATCCATCACATCTAGCCCTATTATCACCCTTCCGCGGACCCCTCCGGAGCTTCCCCGGGTTAGGGCTCGTTATCGGCGTCCTCGAATCGTTTTCGGCCCAACTGTCTTTTACGGTTGGTTTCACGGCGCTTTTTCGCTTTTTTTTTCGCTTTTCGCTTTTTTTCTTCTTTTTTGATTCACTTTTTTTGCATGCATATGTATTAATGAGATAGTAAGAAGATAGTTGGGAATGACAATTACGTGTGTACTATATTGTGTCTGATGTTTCATTTTTGACTCATATAAAAAGATACAAAGTATATATTGTAATATTGTAAAATTGGTTATGCCCGATAGTCAACTCCGCAAAAACTTCATCCTTTATTAATAGTTTGATTGTCTATATACTATTTGTGTTTTTGCCATGCTATGTCACACTTGTCGGGACATGCCCGTGTTCAGACCCTGCACTAGCGATACCGAACGGGGAATTCGACTCGCTATTCCATTTCCATTAACGTTACCATTTCCATTGTTGTTATTATCCTTATCCTTATTATTATTATTATTATTATTATTATTATTATTATTATTTTGTATCGCACCCCCACTAGTTGATCTCACAGGAACCATCCGCCGTAAGTCCTCTTCGCGAGATGGTACACGCGGAATGGGTATTGACGCCGATGTAAATGTCGATGTAGGTAATATCGTGCGTGGAATTTTACTCATTGATGGCTTCTTCGTTAATACACCATATGATTTCATGGAATTATTATTATTATTATCGTTATTAGTCGTAGCCGTATCAGATATGGGCCAATTTACGCCGCTGAATTCAATAGGCCCGTTATTAGGCCTTAAGTCGGGCCTCGTTCGAGTTACTAATTGATTTATACCATGATTAGGAGTCACTGGAACTGTAGAAAGTTGAGTGTTAGACGACACCCGTCGAATATTAGTTGAATGTCCACCAAATTGTGTCGTTGTTGTTATCGTTGTTTGCTCTCGAGTATAGTTTAATTTCGATTGACCCACCCTTAAATCAACCATATTGCCATTCCCATTCGGGTTTAGTTCAATCTTATTTCCCCATCTATCTACCTTTCGTCGTTTAACCGGACTAATCGTTTTGGTATTCGTATCTCGTTTCCCCGGCGATACACTATCATGACACTGGATTTGTCCTTCACCATCACTTTCACTTTCTTCATCCGATATATCACCGACCCTATTCAGCGCTAAAGCCTGCGTACGATCCACTAATGTCGTACTATCCCTTCGATTAGAGTTAACGGCATAATGCTGTGCTATACTTTCCATCTGAGCAAATCCCTGATTATGCACTGATGAAAACCTATTATTTGTACCTGCCGGTGACTGTGATGATTTCTGTTTATTTCGAATACTACTTCTCCTTGACGGCGTACGTACCTTGTTTGCCGAATTTAACCCCTGTGACGATTCCATATAATTGAATATTGATCTATTCTCTTTATCCTTATCTTTAGAGGGCACCATAAACCTTTGTGCACGCGCATTCATCTCATTCAATACTTGATCGTTAATGGTGCGAAAGCTACGTAATTCAACCCCAGCAGGTCCTAAACTACCCAGCCCACGTTCAGGTGATCCAGTAGAAAAGGCCATAATTTTGGAAGAACCATCTGATTTTATCCTCAAATTTACTGGACGGTGTGCAATTTTTTGGGGTTGTTGTTGATTCACTCCGTTAGAAACGGATGATTGGAAATTGAATGCCGAAGTAGGTGGGTTCGAGGATGGGCGGGTCGAACTGGAATTTGATGGATCCCTAAAGAAAAATGAAGATGACATGCTTAGTGCCATTTATGAAACGTTTCGTTTTCTTTATGACTTATTTGATGTTTTTTCTTCGTATGGAGTTGGTACTAAAAACGAATCGAAAACTCGTTTTCCCAATTAGGAATGACACAAACAAATGCGTGAATTATGTAATGACGCACGTAATTTAAATGAATCCAAAAAACACGGTAGAGTAGAATTTCGAAAAAGTATAATAATTATATGAAGAGGTGTATTTATTTTTCTTTACTACGTAGCAAAAATACTCATTCACTGCTCGTTGCTTAAAATCCAACGACATTCTTCAAAGTATACGTAACTAAAATACTTAAACTAAAAAACAACAATACAAATTGAGCCACCAACATCGCCGAACAACAATCCAATTCCAAATGTTCGGTGTCCTCCTGCGGTGTATAAGTCGCTGTCACATAAATTTGTACTGTAGCCCCCGGCGTACCCGCCGTGACAATAATAACGAAAATAGCCATGTAATTATCTGGTTCAATCCAACCAATTTTAATAAATTGCGTTGTCAAAGCCACGGCAATTATCGGTAATACAATTAATTTCAATACCGTCATAGCTAATACACTCTTCCAAAATCCCGGTGGTAACTTCCCGATCTTTAATCTTGCCATCGTAGCCCCCAACATACATAAACCAATGGGTACAGTGGCGTTACCGACAAATGTAGTAAAATCCATGATGAAATTTAGCACTGGTAGCCCATCAGGTGCCCGGCGAAAGGTAGTGTTGGCAGCATTAAGATAGAAGAGACTACGCAATGGTTTGACCATGGTTACAACAATGGCCACAGCAAGGGCTAGACTAATGGGTAGTAATAGATTGGATATAGCTTGCTTAATCAAATAAAGCCATCGTTTATTTTTCTTCTCCCTTACTAGTGACGAGGACGTTATGAGTTCTTCCACGGGTACACTTACGATAGCCTTCGCTGATTCCTCCAACTGTCTTCTCTGTTGACGTCTTTGCCGACGAGAATTACTCATGCGCAACGATTGTGTCTGCGAATAGCTTTCAATGATATTGTCAATGGTTTCCTCGGGGGCTTCAAAGTAAATAGAGTCTTCTTCATCATCACCATCGCTATCGACCTGAATGCGATATCTCGTAGTATCGATAATGGCCGATTGCGATGTACCAGTAGCCATGAGGGCGAATGATTCACCCATGGCAGACCTGCAAGATTTAGTATAAGAATGGACCTGTTTATCAGAATAATTTATTCGAGATGATTCCTGCGTCATCACTGACCGTTGGTCTTCATTATCATTAATGACGGCCATTGTAGACCCATCACCTACGACGACTTCATCATCCACTGTCACATTTAACCGATCTTTGAAATCATGCGCAATCAATCGAAACCCACCAAAACTAAACATACTTATCACCGATACCAACAATAGCACCATAGCATAACTAGTCCCCTTGTTACCGTCCTGAGCGTCGAATAGCGTACCAGTAGCAAGCGTTGTCACATAAGCTACCGGTAAATCAGACACATTATTAAACACACCCATAGCAATCATACCGCCGCGCCAGTTCTTGGGCACTGGTGTAGTATAATTTACCACCAATCCAATAACCAATCCAAATGCTTCATAGAAGAACCCTACTAATACCAGAACGCCAACAGTTTTCAGATCACTTGAATCAAGTGTATTGACCACCCTTGAAAAAATCAAACACGGCATAAAATAGTTGACAATAACCGCTGACATGTTCTTACAAAACTCCACCGTGAACAGGTTTCGTTTAGCTAGTATGAACCCCAGCGTACCATTGAGGAAAATCTTTATCATGGGTTTGACTGATACGTAAATAGCCGCACCTACTGACAACGGTTCACGAGCCGAGGACATCAGGGTATTTGAAGAAAAGAAGTATTGAGTTAAATAAATAAGCAAAGGAAACTGAACCAAAACAAAAACACTTTAGCTGGAAAAAGGTAATAGAAATACCGTTAAGGCGAATAGAACCTCGGATATGACTCAAAGAAAGCTTATTTGTAAGGGGTGGCTAATGCAGAACCCCAGATCTCCCGGGGATTTGCGGCGCAGGACCCTGACCCCAGCCACGTCACATTCATGGCTGATTTTATCATCACGACCGATAAGTCGAAATAGAACTAAAGAGGTGGAACAGTTAGCAAACACATTTAACAAATGATTCTTGCGACAGCCTTATTCAAACTTAAATAAACTTTTGTCAGCCATGAAGTGAAAATAAGGGTACTGGTACACCTCATAAACGTCAGAAACAGACAAAACGCAATTAATGAAACCAACCATTTAAAACCGTTCTGGATAATCGCTGTATCATCACTCTATCCTCTCTGTGTTCACGTCATTCTTAAAGGAAAATAACCCAACGCGTGCGACGCGTTGTTCAATTTACATACGGACGCGTGATTAAGCCCCATTGAAGCGTGCAGACGTATATAAAAAAAGCATTTCATTTCATCTTCTTCCTATTCTTCATCTGCATCCGCACACATTCACATTCACATTCACATCATGTCATTACAAGTTCTTCTTCATTCCGAAACTGCCCGCGCTCCCACGAGGGGCTCCGAATTCGCTGCCGGTTACGATCTTTACGCATCACAATCTACCGTTATCCCCGCTCAGGGTCGCGGTTTGGTATCCACTGATATATCTATTGCTATTCCCCATCGCACTTACGCTCGTATTGCGCCCCGTAGTGGTTTAGCTGTTAAGAGTGGTATTTCTACCGGTGCTGGTGTTATTGATGAAGATTACAGAGGTGAAGTCAAGGTTATGTTATTTAACCACTCTACTGAAGACTTTATTGTCAGTGTTGGCGATCGTGTCGCTCAAATGATCTTGGAGGTCATTGTTACCCCTGGAGTATCCGTTGTGCAACAACTTAGTGATACCATAAGAGGTGATAACGGATTTGGCTCAACCGGTAAAAATTAAAATGTATAGCATATTTATTAATAAATGATGTTTGGCGACAAACCATAGAAAAAAGCAATTAACTTGAGTGTGAGTAATGCGAGTTATAATTAACATGCCATTCTTAACCTCATGCGCATAACAATAATTAGTTATGCTATCAGCATATCAAAAACTGTCAAGAACTGGGTGGGTGTATGATTCACTGTACTCGCCACAGTTCGCTGGGCTCATAGCTTCACTCATAGTTCTGCTGGCTCTTGATAAGAATAAATTATATATATATACTATGACAATGCTAGACTAATTACTTAGACTCCTTGACATCCTTAGCGGGACCGTCAACCTTAACATCCTTGGTAGCTTCGACCTTTACAGGAACGGGCTCTTCATCCAAGTTAAGTTCATCCTTGACCTGAATGATATGACCTGAAGCCTTTTCTTCTTGAATTTCCTCCTGGATAAGTTCTTGTTGTTCCTTAAGAACCTCTAAACGCTGTTTATTTGTGGCTGAACCACTGGCATCGGCGACCTCGAGTTCAGCTTCGTGGTAAAGTTCTTCGGGGAGTGCTGACAGCACTGACTTAAGACCGTCAAAGTAAGAATCTAAATTAGAAGCCTTGGAGGTATAATTATAGGCACTAGAAAGAATCAACAATGATGAGGGAACTTTTTGCCTTAATCTGAGCTCAATCCAGGACTCTAAATCTTCACGTAAACGAGCGGGTGAAACTGAATAAGTGGTGATACCTCTGATAGCAGAAGCATGCTGTAATTCAGTGACATTGAGTGAATCAACACCTTCGTAATCGATGGCACGATCATCTTGCTTGATTTGCATCATCTTGTGACGAATAACGTATCGCAGCATAACGTTAGTACCGAAAGGTTGCATATTCATGTACTTGGCCATAGCGACTAATTGAGGACGCGATAAGTTATCAAGTACAACATCATCCTTGAACATTCTAGCGATTTGCAGGATTGATTCTCTACTGGGGTCAGCGCCGGTGGCTCTGACTTGATTGAAGAATTCCTTGAATTGCTCCTTACCCTCTTGAGTGGTAACGCTGGCCAAGTTAAGGCCACTACCCTGTACCGTACCACGTAAGAATTCCCCTACATTTTGACGGGTCTTTCTCAATTTCTTGAGCTTCTTTTCCTTATCGGCACCAGACTCGTAAGTCGAGGGCAACATGTTAGGGAAAATCTTTAAAGCTACGGGCAAAAGTAACTCGGCAAAGGGCACAATGAGAAACATGGAGAATGGTACTAAACGGATCATATCTTCAATGGTACGCTTAAGTTGACGACGTTCACGACGAGTAAGTTCGTACCCAGCAGCCATCTTTAACGCCAACTTGAAAGAAACCTTGATTTCGAAACCGAGAAGCTTGGTACCGTCCCAGTAATGATTAGCTTCGTGCTTAACCTTTTCCCAAATGGTCAATTTCTTTTCCTCAACGGGCGCAGGAGCAATGGGAGGAGTAGTAGGGTTAACAGGAGCAGGAGTAATGGGCGTAGTAGCCTTGGCCATTGACCTGTCCTGAGTCGAATTGTAACGCACAATGGATCCACGACCGCACTGGAGAAGAGCGATATGGGCATTGTATACGGAATTTCGGGCCGGCAAACGGCTTCCCAGGACTTGGGACGATCGGCTCAACTGTCGGATGGAGATTTGTTTAAATGCTGCAGGATAGTTAGTAAGAGAACAATGTAGAGTAACGAAAGAAAAGAAGGCAGGTGGGGATGAATATTCACCAGCTGGCGGCAACAGAGCAGATGAGGGAAATATTGATAAATTACAATATAATACAATAAACGTAATAATATTTTATTTTAAAAAACATCCCTATCATAAGAACCACCATCCAAACCGATCGGAACTGTCATAATATTGATTCCTCGCTTGGCCGGGCTGTCAAATCAGTGAATTGCTGTGCGCCGAACTCCGACCATTAATTGCCAAGGCCAAGTCACAGCCACACCATCGTTAGCCAACTCAACCATCAGATCAGTCAGTCATACCATTCCAACGTAAGAAACATACCATTGCGGCCAACGATACCCGCACGGGCGCTGTACGTAGGCACTACTAATCGCAAAACCGAGGACATTGTGTATGATTCGATCCGCTTGGTTTGGTTTATTCCTCGAAAAGTAGATGGGAGAAACGGCAGCCGATGAGAAAAGTGAACACAACAAATCGGTCAGCGGACCGCCTCCGGTGATTACTAAAACATGAGATCAGCGGATGACATGTCAATAACATAAGCTGCTTACACATTGATGTGATAATGACATGACTCACCACTGACATAACAAACATTTTTATTTCTTCCAAACCTCCCGGGTAACCAAATCTTCGCTCCCAGCTCAGTTGGGAGTAATGTAAACCCAATTTTTTCGATTTTTCATTTTTTCATTTTTTTTCGTTCAGTATTTGTTAGAACATCAGTACTATCAAGAGAAATTATAATGGGCGTTACTGATGCTAAGAAGCGTTCGGCTACGGCCGCCACTCCGGTAGACGTACGCGAATCCGCTAAGAAGCAAAAAATCGCTAGTTTAGCCGATCTGGAGTCGGAAGACGATGATGAAGACGACGATGAAGATGAAGAATCCGATGCCGTTGACGGATCGGGATCTGAAGAAGATGGAGATGAAGAATTGGAATTACAAACCTCGGATGAAGAAGACAGTTCTGCTACGCATCACCCCAGTGGTGTAGCCAAGACGCTTAAGAAGGCCACTCGTAAGAGTTTGTCGGCACAAGACGTTCAGATCGCTAAAGATACTCATGAACTTTTCAAGTCCAATATCTTTAAACTGCAAATTGACGAATTACTCAAGGAAGTCCAATTAAAGGAATCACACTCTAAGACCATTGAAAAGGTTTTGCACCGTCTTAATGATATCATTCAAGCTGTGCCCGAATCAGAGAGCCCCTTGTCGCTCGCTGAAGCCGTGACTTCACTCGGTTCTTACACTACCGCAGGTAAGACGACCCCGATTGCTATCCCCTTCCCCGATCCTAAACCCCATGACGATATCAAATACGCTTTTGCTTACCGCAAGCCCGAAGAAGTTCATCTTGTGGGTAGTTTTGGCTTCAAGACTGCCATTAAACAGCCCGAAGGTGTGACCATCGATATCGCCCTTATCATGCCTAAGGAACTATTCCAGGATAAGGATTACCTCAACTACCGTTACTTCCACAAACGTGCGTTCTATCTCGCGGCCTTAGCCGATGGTATTCGCCAGGGCGCTAATAAAATTAATCTCCCCATTAAACTCTCTTACGAATACTTCAACGGTGACCCGCTTCGTCCTACCCTGTTAATCGAAGGCGTTAAGTCTTCCAAGAAGGAGAATGAATTGGATTTCTCCAAGACTAACTTTAAAATTCGTGTCCTCCCCGGGATTTCCAAGGACATCTTTGAAGTACGTAAACTTAGCCCCGAACGTAACTGTGTACGTATTCAGGATCAATCTACTGATGCCAGTTTTCTCCCTGCTACCCCAGCTTACAACGCCTCTATTCTCTCCGATACCACTTACAACTACTACTTGGCATTTTTACATAAATCCGCCAAACACTGTGAGGGATTCCGTGAAGCCGCTAAATTAGGCCGTCTCTGGCTGCGCCAACGTGGTTTTAACTCTGCCGTTAATAATGGCGGATTCGGCCATTTCGAATTCTCTCTTCTCATGGCCGTCTTATTAAACGGTGGCGCCGTCAACGGTAACCGTATTCTCATGAACGGTTTCAGTAGTTACCAAATTTTCAAGACCACCGTCAAGTACATTTCTGAAATCGACTTGAAGACTAATCACTTGAACTTCAGTGCTACCTCATCGGCCAAGTTATTACCGGCTTCATTCACCGGTATCGCTCTCTTCGATAAGGATCTTCAATTGAACATTTTGGCCAAGATGTCGGACTGGAGTTACAATGCCCTCAAACACGAAGCTTCCATTGCCCTTGAGTTATTAAACGACATGGTTGTTGACCGTTTCGAGGTCCTCTTCCTTAAGAAAACCGCCATCCCCACTTTACAATTCGATAGCATCATCACCGTGCCCTTAACTTCGCCCTCTAAGGATCGATTTTACACCGCGCTTGCTCGTGTGCAATACCCCTCTTACAAAGAATTTTTCATTCAAAGAATGTACCGTGTACTTGCCCATGGCTTAACCGATCGTGCTGAACAAATTATTCTCCGCACTGATGCCACTGCTGCCTGGAATATTACCAAGCGTCGTATTAATGAAGTTAATGATGATGTTCTTACTATTGGCCTCATTCTCAACCCGGTTGAATGTGAAAAGACGGTAACCCATGGTCCCTCATCCGAATTCACCGATGAAACCGAAAAGTTTAGACAATTCTGGGGTAAAGTCGCTGAATTAAGACGTTTTAATGATGGTAGTATTAAGGAAAGTATTGTATGGCCCGCTAAGCAAAATAAGCTGGTTGTAAATCATATGGTTGAATACCTTATTAGTCGTCACTTTGACTATGTTGACGTTGATGCACTCACCTTCCCTGGTGAAGGTGCCATCAAATACCTCGCTTCGCCCGAGGATAAGATCGTCACTGAATCTACTGTGACCTCCACAGCACTTTATCAACAAAAGTTAAACTCCTTCGACAAGGTCGTCCATATCTTGCAAGAACTTTACGAATTGCCCCTGCGTGTCAAGACTGTTCTTCCCACCACAGCATCTATGCGTTACGCCTCCGTCGATCAACCCATCCCTTACAAATTATCGCTTGAAAGTTTCTTCGATGATGCTATCATCGAATTCGAATCTTCCGGTAAGTGGCCCGATGACCTTTATGCTACTGAACAGACTAAGACTGCGTTCTTGATCAAGATCAGTGAAGAGTTTACCAAGGCCATTAAGAACCAAGAAAACGCCGATAAGTACAAGCTGTCCATTGGTATCGCTGATGATTTCATCCCCCATGTATCCTCGGTGGGTTTCTTACAGATTTTAACCCCCGAGGGTTACGGTTTCCGATTTCGTGTTTTCAACGAACGTGATATCACATTATACAAGAGACTCATGACTGGTGATGATGCCAACAACAAACAAACCAAGAGGAAGCGCCAGGGCGAAGCTAGTTACCGTACCTTTAACCGAAAGTACGTAGGTTCTATTGCCCACACTCGTACCATTCAAAGTATGGCTCGACGATTCCCCTTCTACTCGCCGACAATGCGTTTAGTTAAGAAGTGGTTCGATAATCATAAACTGTCACAACACATCTCTGAGGAAACCATTGAATTAATTTGTCTCAGGCCCTTCGTTGATTCTGCTCCTTATTCGGTACCCTCATCTGCTAGTACAGCCTTTAATAGAATTTTACAATTTCTCGCCGTATGGGACTGGCGTGTCACCCCTCTTATTCTCGACCTCGAAAGACCCGTTAACCCTAATTCAGAGACTAAGTCAGGTACCTCCGCGTCATCTAATCTTGTCCAGGGTACCCAAATGGCCACTAAGGTTCACGCTAAGTTAACTAATGCGTTTGAAAAGCACCGTATAGCCGATCCTCTATTTACTCATGCCCCGTTGTTCATCGGTACCCGTCATGATCTTACTGGTGTGCTATGGACTCAATCTGCTTACGCCAGCTCTTTCGCCAAGGTATTTAATTCTCGTATGACTGCTCTCGCCAGAGCGGCTTACCATGCCGTTTCCACCTCCGGCGACTGGAAGACCGTATTCACTCCCTCTAATAGTGATTATGATTTTTTGATTCGCCTCAATAACCCTAATGCCGTCAAGTCATCTTCCAAGTCATCTTCCACAGGCTACAAGAATCTTGCGATCATGCAAGCTAGCAGTTTCCCCAAGAGTGAAAAAGAATTCGCGACCAAAATCACTAATTTCGTGGGCGAGTTCTACACTGAGATTAACCAAACTTATTCCGATTCGATTCTTTTCTTCACTAACGGTCTTAGTAATTCTGTTGAATCTGATGTGGTCATTGCCGGTTTATGGAACCCCGAAATTACCGCTCCTAGGCCCTTCAAGGTTAATTTGAGCTACTCTACCATGCCCGTTCAAAAGGCCAAGAAGGCCGCGGCTACTCCCGAAGTTGTTCTTAATAAGGAAGCTATTCTCGAGGAGATTAAGCGTATTGGTGGCGATTTGGTCAGGGATATTGAAATTATTAAGAATTAATAAATCGTCGTGTAAATTGGGTCCTATGGCCGTGTTGTTTTTTACGACCTCCCGGTACCTTCATAGCATATTATATTTTTGTACCATAGTAATAAAGAATTTTTGAAAATATTTGAATAATTGCTATTTCGTGAAAATGAAAACAAGAGTAAAAATTGGAGATACAGGTAGATTGAATTTTCGATGATGTGCCACACGCAGTTCATGATCATCTCATTTATATCCACCTAGATTATGATAACACAGTTATTTTTTATAAGAAAATTGATAGTTAAATTAGCTATCTATAAATACAATATGCAGAAAACATGAAACAAAAACAAAGAAACAAAACTAACATGGTTACACAGAATCACAAAAATTCATAAGCACAAAAGGTATAAAGAAGAAAAAAAGTAAGATCTAGAGATAAAAATAAACCGAAAAAGTAAAATACCAATTACCAACAAATATAAATTTTCGAAAGGTACGACCGCAGTATTCTTGGCTGAAATAATCTATTCGGTCATCTGGACACCGGCAAGATCATCGTTATTTTGGCCAACATCTTCGATACGTTGACGTAAGATGTCCATATCAAAGGCATCAGTTCCATCATCTTCATCATCAGCTAGGAACTTACCGGAGTCAAGCAATTGTTTACCGGAAAGGGTCTTGTTCTTCTTAGCGACAGCCAATTCTTCAGCAGCCTTCTTGGCCTTAAGAACTTCCTTTTCTTCCTTCCACTTGGTGAAGGTCTCTAATGTGACAAGTACACCACCCTTGGGCAACTTGTGACGTTCAGTTTCCAAGAATTCTTCAAGGGAGAACTTGGGAGCGTTAGCGGCAGCTTGACGTTCAGCTCTTTGTTGTTCCTTGGTTTTCAACTTGAAACCAGCGGGTAAAGAATGTCTATATTTACATTCATCACCACCCACCGGGCAGATCCAGAACCAACCATACTTACCGTTTTCAACTGATTCAATAAAATGCTTACAGATGATATCAGTAGTGGTCTTGGGGTTACCATACTTAGATGTGACAACTTCTCTCAACTTTTCTTCATCCCAGGTATCCATAGTATCTTCTTCCTTTCTAGCATCTTGGTAAAGATCCTTCTTCAAAGCCTTACGTTCAATTTCAAGATCATGACTGAACTTACATCTGGCACCCTTGTTACATTGGCCAGCCTTGAAGTAAGCACAAATAACTGACTTAGGATCAACACCAAAGGGTACTTTTTGTTGGATAATAGGCTTCATTAACTTGGCAGCTTCAAGTTTAGCGAGTTCAGAGGCCTTCTTTTCAGCGGCCTTCTTAGCCTCGAATTCCCTCTTCTTATTGAGTGCACTAACACTCTGGTTTTCGACTTGTTGGACAAACTTTTGGACCTTAGCCGACTTGTTCTTGTTCTTAAGACCGAAGGTCTTGTCGGAAGTGTCCTTCACTCTCTTGGCCTGCTTGTTCTTTTCGTTCAGCTTTTGCTTAGGTGGCATCTTTAATTATGGTTGTCTGATATGTAGGTGGTTTCGACAATATACACCGAAATTAGCACTCAAAAGCGTATATACAAACCCAACCTTCACTGTATTGTCCAGATCATGAACGAATTTTTCAGATTTTGCAACAGGCCCAAATGTACGCGCGTGCACGTCACCCCCTCCGTAATTCTGGGGCTAATTACTGCTTACACACGAGTAGCCGCTCGATAGATAAACACACTGCTTGTTTTTTGTAAATAACCCACAACAAAGAGTAAATATATACTTTGTTGTTTTAACTTAAAGATGCATTGCCGGTCCCTGTTATCTCGTGGATCTCGATCCGTCAAACTGTCAGCGGCTGGCCTTCTTGCTACTAATTCCACCGATGGGATCTTGTTACCGCGCTTTTCCAAGTCTTTCAGTTCAACGGCGGGCTTATCGTCAGCGGCTAACCGGCGATTATTTGGTTCCGCCAATCGTCAGGGCTTTTCATCGAGAAGATTATCATTGGGTGTAGCATTGACATCGGGCCTATTGCTCGTGGCGGCTCATTACGTTTCGAATAACTCCATCCGTTTGGATTCAACCTCCGGTACATCAGCGCTGTTTTCCACAAGTTCTCTGGCACATAACCCCGGCAACAGTAAATTCTCGCTTACTCTGCTTAGCCCTGAGAAGGTTACCAGTAAGCTTTGTGAAAACGAAGTGAGTTACTACGTTGAGAGAAATAAGGGTGTGGTTAGATACGATATCTCCCAGCTTGCCTCTAATAACCCGATTGAAGACGACCGTTCCGAGGGTATTGTGAAGGTGCCCTTGGAGAATGGTGATATCAGTGATTGGATGTTTTGGTGTGTATTTGATGGTCACAGTGGCTGGACGACGTCCGCCAAGCTGAGAGATAACTTGATCAATTACGTCATGAACGAGCTCAAGGTCTCTTATACTCCTGACCTTACTAAACCGGAGGAGCTAGTAATCCCCTCTAATGGGAAAATCGAGCAAGCACTCAAAAACGGCTTCTTAAAGTTAGATGATGAGATTATCAACCAATCCGTACAAAAGCTAATGAACAATCCCCAAAAGTCGGGCGCTGCTTCTCTTATCGCGCCTGCGCTTTCCGGCTCATGTGGTTTGATGTCATTCTTTGATACTAAATCGAACACCCTCCGAGTGGCAGTCACCGGTGATTCAAGAGCCGTCTTAGGCCGTAAAGATAGTACTACTGGAACCTGGATAGCCACTGCGCTCTCAATTGATCAAACCGGCAGTAACCCTACTGAAGTTGAGAGAATTCGCAAGGAACACCCCGGCGAGGAGTCAGTAGTAATTAGAAATGGTAGGATTTTAGGCTCCTTAGAGCCCTCTAGAGCCTTTGGTGATGCTAGATACAAATGGACTAAGGATGTTCAAGAGTATGTGGGCAAGAATTTCTTTGGTAGAAGAATTCACCCAGCGCTTAGATCACCACCCTATGTGACAGCCGAACCTGAAGTTACTACAACTAAAATTCACCCCGAAAATGGCGATTTCTTAGTAATGGCATCTGATGGTCTTTACGAAATGTTGTCAAATGAACAAGTAGTCAGTCTGGTGGTTCAATGGATGGAGAAGAATAAAATTTCACTTTCAGTTCCCAAGACCACTAAACCCGATCACCCATCTTTATGGTCTAAAGTATTTACAAGCAATGGAAATAAAGCCTCTAATCCTGACGTAATTGACAATACCGGTTCTGATGTTTTAAAGGCCCCCATTCGTCGTTGGGGGAACTCAAAGGATCTCGCCTCGCAATACGTAGTGGAAGATGTAAATGTCGCTACTCATTTGATTCGTAATGCTCTGGGCGGTAAGGATCGTGAACAGGTCAATATGTTAGTTAGTATTCCTAGTGGTATGTCACGTAGTTATCGTGATGATTTGACCGTTACCGTTATTTTCTTTGGTCAGAATGAGGCTCAAAGCCAAAACGAGACAGGTGGTATCACGATTAATAACCAGGCTACCCACGGTGGTCAGGAATTCAAGTCAAAATTATAGTTATATATATAATACATCGAATAGTTACTTGAAATATAAGCATAAAGTACAGCATGTGAATCTCAAAGTTTTTCGAACAAGTATTTTTTATTGATTTATGAATTATATATGACATGACATGCCTCTCAAAGGAAGAATCCCAACCATAAATTATCCATCGTAAATAAAATCTGAATAAAATCTAACGTTAGTGGCTTATTCGAAACCATATATGAATAACAATACAATCGTCGATGAAAAATATTTTTTTCAAGTTTCTTTTAAATCAGTGTAACTATGACAAATATAAAGACTCATTGCAAACAGGTAACCAAGACGGTTACCCAAACAGAGCTCGAGAAAAAATTAATATGAAGAATTATCATCCCTTAAGAAACTCGAAAAGAAATATCTCCATTGAGAAAGATTTAATTCATCTTGTCGTTTTGATTACTTACAATTTGCGTTGTTGGCTGATAAAGAGAAGGAAGAAGAAACGAAATTAAATGAAATTTAACTTCTTTAGATAACGCTTCCGGGTAAGCAGGACACTGGGCAAACCCTAACATGGCCGTTTATTGGATCTTCAGATTTACAGGCATGAATATTATAGATTTGATTGCGAGTATTATATACAAGAGACACATTTCAGTGAAACTGGTACTTTGCTGACCATAGCAATACAAATTATGGGGAGGTATGCAAGATAGCAAAAAGTCGAGAAAATTCTAAGGTGAATGGTTACTCAATTTGTCTTATTTTCATTGTAGGACTCGTAAAAATACATTAATAATATACATATAAAAGTATAGGAAACTGGATATGACCAACTTTATGACAGAATTGTTGATATATGGGAGCTTTCTTACCTGTATGGTTCATGACCTCCAACGAGGGGTTTCATTGTAATTTTAAATTCTCTTGTAACTTATCGGTAACGTTATCTACTTCATCATCGATCATGAAGCTATTTCTATCGGCTCTCCAGGGCCATTCAATTTCAGTCGCAAAATCTAGTTCATCTCTTCTTTTGAGAATAAACCTTTTGTCAAACCAGTCAATCAAATACACCAACTGTGTACATTCGTTCATGGATCTACGCTCCTTTCTACTTAATTCCTTTTCCATCATTTCAGAAAAATGATGCTGAGTCAATCTAAACGGCAAGCCATAGTCAATAACGTAGTCCCAAAATAATTCAATAGCCCTCCAGGGTGTTGAATCGTAACCACTGAAGATGGCTGGGTTGGATAGAATACCACGAGCTGACATGACACCATCGCAACCTGTGTATTCGGCAATTCGTTTACAATCATCCAAAGAGAAACAATCGCCGTTAGCAACGATAGGAATAGATTTTATGGTATCCTTGATCAATTTGATAGCATCGAAATTAGGAGGCTCAGAACTACGTTGAGCCTTTCTTCGTCCATGAACGGTAATAATATCGGGTTTTGCTGCTTCGACTGTCTTAGCCCAGCGGATAGTTTCCTCTAAATCATGATGGATTCTCATTTTGACTTCAACACAAAAGTCAGGGCCACATCTTTTCTTGACGGCTCTAACCATATCAGCCACTAAGTCAGGTGATTGCATAAGAGCGGCACCAATACCCTCTCTAACTTGTTCCTTGATCGGGCACCCACAGTTAAGGCCAATACCATCAACGTAAGGCATTAACATCTCAGCTACCTTGACAATATCTTCCACGTTATTGGCACCCACTTGCATAATCAAACAGGTATCTTCCTCATTGGTGGTGAAATCAGAGTCTCGAGCATTTGAGTTTCTTACAAACTCTCTGGCTAAAATCATAGGACTATATACGATATCACAGTCGAAATGACGAACGGTAGCTCTAAAGGGGAGCTTAGAGTAACGAACCATTGGGCCCGAGACATGTACAGGTCGTTTCAACTTATCTTTACAATAGTTGAGTACTGATAAAGGATGATTTCTCGACCCTAAGGGCGACTTGGGTTGGTAGGAAACCTGCTCAAACGCGGAAGATTCCTGTATCGTCGTCATATTGTATATATATATTAGTAAGCCTTGAATGTACCCGACTTGACTATAAAATAAACTCAAAGATTATTAAGACCAAGAGCTGTGAGTATCACTTAAATCAAAGAAAACCGAATTTTTCTGAGCTCTGTGCGGCGTATATCACAGTTGGGATCAAAAACACGGGGAGAAATCATTGATCAATCAATTAACAGTAACTAATAAATGTGAATTCATTTGAGTTGATTATTTCAAGGATGTGATTAGTATTTAGAAATATAGCTGTTTCGCGATTTTAGTCACAAGAGTACTAGCTAGATGTAGAACAGATGATTTTTATCATTTCGCTTGTAAATAAAGAATTTAGGCTTTGGCTGATATTTTAATAACTAATTATTACGTAAATTCAGAGATGACACCGCCCGACTATTCGGTTTTCAAAGCTTCGAGAACCTTGCGATATTCTTCTGATAAATGTTCAGCCTTTCCCATCAAAGCGGCAATCTCATTATCCTTTTCTTCAATTAGATTCTGTAATATTTGAGCATCATCAGCTAATTCCGAGGCGTATAACTCCCTCTTGACTCTTTCATCAGAATAATCATTCAAACCACTAGAGCCAATTTCTTTTCTTAAGTTCAAACTTTCCATGATGATGCTGTAAACGAGAACTAAAGTAATACCCAAGAATAAAGTAAATCCGCATAGATACAGGTTTCTTTGAGAGTAAAACTTAGTGGCTTTCATATCTGATAACTCAATCGTTATGTTAGCTGAGCCTCTGACTTGATTGAGCCTGGCTGTGGAATTGTAAACTTTTCTCACACTATCAAGGAACAAAAGCGCGATGAACCCAAACACAAACTTAACGCCGAGCTTGATCTGTTGATATAGCTCTGAGGTTTGATCGGACAATAAGTTCAATGCTTTATGGCGAATGCCTAATGGGAAAGGGACCAGTAAGATGAAAAAGGAGCCGATCTCCGCAATCATAATTGCAAACACCTGAATTTTAATTAGTAACAATGTATCAGTAAATCATCTGAGTCGATGCATAGCTTTCATAAAGGAGAAACAATCGTGACGTACGATAGGATATAAAACCATTTTATTGGAATTGACTGAAAACTTTCAATTGTAGATTTGCCTTGATATATCTTCTCAGCCAAGGCGTAGAGTGGTGATCCGGTACTTCACTATCGGTTCCGAGGCGTGAGATAATGTCACGTGATACATAGGGCTGACTATACTATAGGAGCCGAAGTGGATTTCGAGAGAATGATGCTAGTCAGAGTTGAATATTCTCAGAACTGTTCTCTAAGTGTCAATTGTGCTTCGCGTAAAATAATATAGCGGAAGTGATGAGTTTTATTTGGTATTCCAAAAGAGGGTCAAGAGCGGTAACCATGAAAACTTGGTTCACTTGAATAAAGCAAAAAATATCTTAAAAGATTATTAAACAAATTCATCTGTCTGCTAAAATATCAGATTATTTGGATTTGTATTTTTTATGGGGATTTAGGATTGGTAAAAGGAGACAAACTAAAACTGTAGAATTTCCATGGTATTCTCTTTCAAGTATAGTCAACTTCTATACCCTAACTGTCATCACATCCAGGAATTACGTAGTTAGTACAAAGTGGCTGAACTATGGTAACGAGGAATTATCAAAAAGAGAGCTTGTAAAATAACCAGGCAAAAGAATAATTTGATGATACCAGTATAGCACCTCCATTGAGAACTGATAAAAGTACAACAAGCTCGCTTTTGATAAACACACTAAACACACTAAGTACTCAAAGTTTATGGGTAAGTCAAAATAAATAAAAAGTATATCCATTTTAGGTTAGACATAAATTGGCGTGAAACCTCGTTATACGTGAGATTGGAATGAATTAGATTAGTTATATCCCACTGAACCGTCCAGTGTATGAAGGTTTGAGTGGGCCAGGTACCCATAAATCACGCTGAACTGTAACGGTAACAAGGCGAGACCTAGTTAAGGTTCTCTAATTTAGTTAATATGAATCGGTAAAGGGGATAGGGGATTGTTGAGGAATAGAGTTAAGGGATGTAATAATATATTACCGTAGCATAAGAGCTAGGCTTGTAGGGAGATATATATATATAGATATAATAAACAAGGGTAATTCACTAGGGAGTGAATTAGGATAGGATCTAACTAATGAGATTTGTATATAAATCTTTTCCAATTGGGATTGATGACCTAATCCACTGAGACTTATATCAGTGATTAGATAATGAAAGAATCTATAGATCCTTACAATTTAGTAATTCTTTGACCCACCCACTATTAGTACCACAAACATACCGAAAGAATGTCTGCGGCCATATCCGTTGGAAAGCACGATTTCCCGTCCGATCAATCATAGT
>JAKUCD010000145.1:0-21389 GCA_030563525.1 Nadsonia commutata
TTGTTGTTGTTGTTGTTGTTGTTGTTGTTGTTGTTGTTGTTGTTGTTGTTGTTGTACTTGTTGTTCCAAAACATGTTGATAGTATCTCTCTCTTTGAATTTGCTCTTTTCGGATTCTTTCTTCTCCAATTCTTTCCTTTTGGATTTGATCTTGCCTATGGTTTTCGATCAAAGCAACTTTATATCTTTCTTCCTGCAACTTTGGTAACCGAACTTGTCTTTGTTGATAAAGCTTTTGAGCTTGAAGTCTTCTTTGCATTTCAAGTTCATAGGCACATTGTTGTTGGTGTTGTTCTTGTTGTTCAGTCAAGTATAAGGCAGCTAGAAGACGTTGTTGCTGAGCTTGCTTTTGAAGTTGGTATTGACGATCACGCTCATGTTGAAGTTGAAATTGAAACTGAAGTTGTAATTGTGCTTCACGCTGGAGCTGAAGTTGAATTTGTGATTTTCTTTCATTCTCTAAGTGTAGACTATAGTAAGGGTTGGAAGCGTAAGCGACGGGTTCGGAGTAATAAAAGTAAGACATTATGATGATATTTTATTAGAAAATAAATAATGTTGCTGGTTTAACTGATTGTGATTGATTAATGAGATGATATACAAAAGCGAGGCTAGGATCATAATTTATATTAGATTTTTCGCCTCATACAAAGATAAATTAAGATAGATCTGAGAAAGCTAAGCCGCATAAAATGTGGCGGGGATGTCACTTTAACGCACGCGAAGCTGCGAGATGCGGAAAGAAGCTTCTGGAATTTACCTCACATTCAACATGCCGCACACATTGAAATGCGAGCATTTTCGACAAGGCAGTTGATGAATGATCGTGAATGGTATTCCTGAGTAAAGAATGAGAATGAGAGTTTGAAGTGGTAGTAGCAAAAATTGATGATTCTGATCCCAACGAGATGAGGAATTGAACAAAGTTATAGTAAAGCCAATATGGCAAATAAATGATTGATGTATCATTCATTCTTTGATAGCGTTGATCACCGATCAAATAGGATATTATAGAAGTACACTAATAAATATGACATAATACTATGAAAAGTCCTCTTAAATTATGATCTTTGTGTTGCATCGGTTAGATATAGATATTATAGTTACCTTTCACAACTCAAAGGAAATCTTTAAGGGAAACCCAAACATTTGTTTAGACTAACGCAATCTATACAAGATTTGAAAACTATAATTATGCTTTTACCTGTCTTTATTTATGCTAACTAATTGTACGAGATACTACGAACGAAGAAAAAAAAATCAGTTCAAATTAAAAGAAACTTAGTTGTGTAACATCCAAAGACCGCAATTTTCTACTGATTTGATCATTTTATTCAAACTCAAACACAAACTCAAAAGTTTGTATTTAAAATAAATAAAAAAATAAATAAACTAGTTTCCTTCTTTTCAAGGCTCCCAGTCAGCGAGGATCCATTCATCATCATGCTTTGGTACAGGATTATTCGAAGTGATCCCCCCAATAGTTGATGATGGGGGTTGAGAAATACCCTTTTGCGGGAACTCGTTATTAAGATTTATGTTGTTAACCTTATTATTATTGTTGTTATTATTATTATTGTTATTATTATTATTATTATTTTTATTATTGTTTTTGCTGTCTTTAATATGACTGCGAATCATACTTTGACCACCGTTTTTCAAGCTACTCAAAAAGCTTTCGAAATCATCGTCATTATTGAATTCATCTTCATCGTCTTCAAAGACCATATCACCCCAACTTTTGCCAATATTAATTGAACTTGAAAGAACAGTTGGGGCTGTGTTAACTGGAACTGATTGAGCAACTAATTTAGATGAATCAGACGATAAATCATCGATTGATTTTGATGCAGGATCGACTTTTTTGAACGATGAGCTTGCTTGAGGCCTTTGTTGTTGTTGTTGTTGTTGTTGTTGATTATAATTATGCAATATTCTAAAGGAAGAGGAGCTGTTGATACTAGAAACACTGGTTCCACTCAATCCTTTGCTGTTTCGGAAATTTTTGTTATTTTCACTTTTAACTGTAGATGTGTTATAATGCGGAGAAGTTACCGTACTCAAGGAACTATTAGTGTTAATAGAGGTCGACATTTGTTGCTGATTAACATTATAGCTGCCATGATTAGGGTAATTGTTGGATAAATATTTCTGATAATTATTACTGCTAGCACCTAAGTTACTAGGATTAATATTATGCATACTTGGAGAACCATTATCATGATCAGAAGTACTCAATTTTGATAATGAATGTGATAACTGATCAGTATAGTTATTTATGATACTACTATTAGCAGTATTCCCGTTATGATTTCCAATTTCATTTTGATTGCCGGTTTTACCATTAAGTACAGAATGAAATTCATTGCCACTACTAAAGCTAGATGCATTTGATGAAACAAATGAACCCTTGTGTAACAATGAGGGAACTGAGTATAATGACGATGATGAATTTGAGTCCCCTGATGAGTTCCTAGGGTCATTAATCTTATTATCGGTGATTTTGTTGTTATTATTATTACTATTATTGTTGTTATTGGAGTTATTGGAGTTATTGGTATTATTATTGATGTTGGTGTTGTCGTTGTTAGTATTGCTACTATTGCTATTGAATTTAGTCTTGAAAAATTCGGTCGAAGCTGGTTTGTTCTCAAAACTGGCTTGAACTGTATACTTATTATTCAGACTATCCTTGACAATACTACACTTCGCAGGCTTGAAGCTAGACTTACCGTTACCGGTATAACTAGAGCCTTTGGGAGTATTGTAGGTCTTTTGGTTTGAATAAGGTGATACCGGAGGTTCCATTGAAAATACATCATTATCCATAAATGTGTCGTTGGAATCATTTAAATCATCAATATCAAATCCAAAATCATATTCTTCAAGATTATCGTCATCAAAATTTTTGTGGTACCCATTATTATGAGTTTGATTGTTGTTTTGACCTTGAATATGGCTTTGTGTTTGATTTTGGTGTTGATTTTGGCTTTGATGATATGATTGATTATGATGAGTAGTACCCGGAACAGTAAGATGATTCTTAACACTGTTAGCAGGGTTACTGACAACTGAGCCACGGCGGCTCGGAATCACATACTTGCTACCGTTAGTATTACTACTGTTGTTAGGCGGGTTATGAGTATTGTTGTTGTAACTATGATTGTAGCTGTTAAACGAAGGACGTCTCAAATCCGAACTATTCATGTAATAACTATTATGAGAAAAGTGATTCAAGTCTTCTTCTTCTTCAATTACCGAAACCATATTTCTCAAATGTGAAAGAGAATGAGGCGTCGTCGAACCATAAGAGTTATTACCGTGACCATAATTTTGACCGCCATGATTGCTATTATAACTATTATTGTGACCATTCAGATCCTGAATGTGAATGCGACTAGTGGCAGGAGGTGTGAATTGCATAAAACGATTCCATGATTGTCCCTTCAAACTGTTACTAACCGTATGCGATAAATAAGACGGGGTTCGTAATGGCAATCTACCAACTGTTGTTTGTACTATATCAATACCATCAATAGTCGGTGAACTAGGATCATTCGACTCGTCAATATGAAGAATTGTCGGATAATTAGTATCCAAGGTAATATCACCCCCATTATTGATTTTGTGGTTATTGATCATTTCTGGTTCAATTAATAAGTCCTTATCATCGTCATTGTGGTTAACAATACCAACGACACCTTCTTCATTATAATTGGTAGCTTCGTAATCCAGATCATCATAGAACTCATCATCGGTGGTCCATGTATTTAGTTTCTGTAATTCAATTTTCATTTTCTCCAACGAACGATTATCAGGATCGATAGTCAAAGAATATCTTAAAATACCGAAAAAGTCCAAAGACATAGTAGGAAAGATATCAAATAAAGCTTCACGGTTAGAAGCAAAATCTAAAAAGAGTTTATCCTTTTGTGAGGCCACCGTGAAAGGGTTACGACTGAACAGGATATTTAGCAAGCAAATCCCCAATGACCAAATATCAGCCTTTTCGGTATTATAAGTTTTGGTTGCTTTGTTATCGAAAAGCTCAGGAGCCATATATCTTTCACTACCTACACCAAATTCGGTTGAAATTTTATCAGTGGTAGCTAAACCCCAATCGGAAAGCTTTGACTGACCGTCAGCAGATATAAGAATATTTTCTGGTTTCAAATCACGGTGGTAGACACCCTTAGAATGTGTGAATTCAAGAGTTTCAATCAACTGCAATATAAAAGTATAAATGCCACTTTTACTATCATCTTGATCCTTGGGACCTCGGCCAGCAGAAATAGCTTCGTATAAATCACCACCGGAACAATATTCAAGAACGATATAAATTCGATTCTCAGTTTCGAAATGGTCCAATAAAGCAACGATATTGGGATAATAAGATAGTTTTTCTTGAATTTTGATTTCTAGTCGGGGATCGTAATCATCTTCGTCATCGATGTCTTGATCATCATCATCGTCATCATCGTCGTCATCATCGTCATCGTCGTCATCATAACGATCATCATAACTTACATGACCATTGACTAAATTATTATTGTTGTTTTTGTTATTATTTTTTTCATCGGCAAGTTTATCGTCTAATTTATTTCGGGCCAACTGAGGTTTGGGTTTTTTAATCGCCTTGATGGCCACCAGATTATCGTTATTCAAGGTATCCTGGGCTAAAGTTACTATACCATAGGACCCATGATTAAGATCGGTGACCTTGAAGTAGCGATCATGTAAAAGCAGACCCTTGTTGTAACGTTTGTATTCATCCAACATGATTCTACGGGGGCGGGCAAGCGATATATCGGAGCAGTTGAAAAATGCAAACTAAGCTTTTATATCAGGGGACGTGCAGGCACAGAGTATAGAATAAGTGTCGAACTAGAGAAGAAACCTTCACAGAGACCTTTACCGTTCGTATATAACGGGTCGAACGAACAAACTGGATGCAGATAACGAAAATCAGTCACTAAGCTCTGATTTCCCCAGGTAAGGCTGCCCTTCAATCACGGTCGGGCTGGGAACGCGGCGGAAGACCCTGGAAGCTTACGTCAGCTAACTGTCACGGGACGGTCTGGGGGGGGGGCGATGCCGAGAAAGACGCGGCTCAGAATCGAACCTGTCACCTGCCGGTTATATTTGGAATTGTATATGTATGTATATCTTGTATATTGTAAATTATACATGTATATATATATGTATTTACTACTTTTATATAATCTATAACTCATATCGGAAATTAGTATTTTGTATGTCGGTCAGATCGGCAAATTCCACGTTTTTCAGTTCCTGGTAGCTATCCCCCAGTCCTGCCTTTCTTTGGTCTCGTTTACGATTTTCGTTCTAATATAGATGATATATCAAACAAAAACACACGATACACACGGCGTAACGAACAACAATCGCCAATTTGGCGCATGCATATTGTGGCGCTTCGTTGGCGCGAAAGGTTTGAGATCCCACTAAATTACCCACACAATACGCAACAAGATAAATGGCATTCACCGTTACCTTCTTAGTATGACCCGCAGTATTGGATGCGAATAACAGCAAGGTGCAAATCATTGAAACGGGGCCAACGCCGAAAATAAGGTAATAACCAGCTAATTAACCGTTCTTCCCCGGTGCAAACGCTAGAAGACAATCGGCTATTAAAGTTAAGAATGAGCTGAAAATAGCCATGGGTAATCTTTGATTAAAAAATGTTGCAATGTAAGTCAATCTGATGCACCCAACGAGCTGAGATCCACCACCAGGAAGTCCTATAAGTAAACTCTCTAATTTATCAAATCCAAAAGTTTTATTCATTAGGATTGATCCGAAGTTGGTAATACCTCCGTTTGGAATATTACCAGTAAGCGCCGATATCGTGAAAACCCACATTTTAACGTCAGTAAACGCTTCCTTAAATTGATCCCATTTGAAACTCTTATTACCAAATCCCTGATTATTAGACCGAATTATTTCCGCAACTAGCACTCTTTCCTCCTTTGTCAAAAACTATGCCTGACTTGGGTAATCTGGAATATGTATAAAGATTGAAGCTCCAAACACTATTGTCATTAATCCCGTGATTATAAAAACGACCTTTCAAGCTTGAATTGAGAAATTAAATCCATATACTACTAAACCATATGCAATAGAACCACCCGAGATGGTACCTAAGCCATTACAGATAAACCAAATTACAGTCCTCAAGAATTATCCTTCCTTCTTGTACCATTGTGAAGTCAGTATAACGAACGCGGGCGTTACAACAGATTCAAACATTCCCAAGAGTATCCTTAAAGTAATAAAACCAGGGTAGTTAGGAGGAGCAGCATATAAAAATAAAATAAAATCCCATGTGACAACGAACGCGCTGGTAGTTTTAGCGACAGGAAATCTCTGTAAAAATCGAGAGGCAGGGAACACAAACTGTAAGTATCCTAGGTAAAACGATGAACCAGTCCAACTGTACATATTCCTTCCATATTCAAATCCGTTTGAAGTCCCACAATATTTTGATGCATAAGAATTTGAAGTATTTGAAATCTTGTCCATAAACTGAACAGCATAAAGCATTGACACAAGTGGACACAAGTAGAAGTCAATCTTTCGCAAAAGCCGTTTATTAGTAGCTTTATCAATAGTGGTGGAATCACTAGCCGCGAACCTTAACGCTTCATCCTTTTCATTAACGTCATCCCCGGGCACATCAGCGTGTGCTTGTGTGGAATCCTTCGTCTCGACACTTGTCGTATATACTATTTTGATTCAAACCAAGACAAACGAGAATACAAAAAAGAAATACAGTAAAAGAACATATTACCAGTATACATATATATATAACTCAAACTCGAACACTTGAACGAATATAAATGTGACATTGTCTATCTCCACTGAATGTGTGGAAAAGTGCATTCGTGGAGTGGTTTTCTTGTGTAATTAAAGTTAATATACAGCTTCCATTGCCAATCTTATACAATTGAATCCACATTGTGCAAATATAAATTATAAGTGTATTTGCCTTTTTTGATGCATACAAAGATTGTTTAAGGTTTCGTAATTGTTAACTGTGTAAGAAGTTTAAATCCACAGTGACATTGTGGGATAAAATAAACACCTGGCGAGAAACACTGGGCAAGGCATGAGAGTGAGCGACGATACAAATGGGAGAGGTCAAACCCCGAACTTTGGGTATCAACAAAAGAGGTATATACAATATTCCGATCCCAATAAGAATGAGTATGAGCAAATAGAGCAAAATCGATGACATTATGATTGGGGCCTGACAGAGGATAGAATACGCGTATCAAAAAATTAATTTACACAGTTCGATAAATTATAAAAAATTTGATCCAGCCGAGGATTGAACTCGAGACCTCTTCGGATTCTCTCTCAGAATAAACTGGAATTGTAAACGAAACGTGATAACCACTACACTACTAGACCAATATTCAAATAAGTGTTTACAATCGATAATATACACTGTGAGGATTTTGGTTGCCAAAATTTAATTATTGATTGCTTAGCTTATTCAAGTAAAATTTAAAGCCATAAATGTTAATTAATTTATATAATAATTTAATGAGGATCTTAATATTAGATGATGATATTGAAATTCATCAAATTAACTGTGAAAAGTGACAATCAGCGAAAATTCAGACACGCACGTGATGGCTTACGTACTTATCTGCTTATCGCTTAAGAGTTCACATCCCGTAAAATTCAATTTGATTATTATTCTAATCTACTTCATTTGCCAAACTTACATCAAAATCGTTACTAAACATGACCAGGTTTTTATCTCTTAAATTAGTGGGAACTATATCCCTCACTGCGGTATCGGGATCTCTTCTGTCGTTCTCGTACTCAACGATCCCATCATTGCTAGCACTTACTCGCTCAACGCCTCCCACGGAGGCAAGCACTAGCTCTGATCCGGAAACGGCCTCTAGAACGTCTTTAAGCACTATTAAATCTTTATTCGCATTTAGCTGGAATAAGTTAAAATCAGTGGTGATTCCGAGTTCTTTGTTCTCATGTCTATGCTTTGCTTCGTCCTTTGCGCTTGCCGATAAGTATAACCGACATCCTTACCTACTCTACTCAGCGTTATCAACACCTATTTTACTATTAACAGGCTACTTTGTAATCAATCCCTTGATTTGGCCAATTCTTAATTTCAATCCCTCTCCGCCCTCTTCCTTTAATACGCCAGTTGCTAATGACCCTTCAGAGTTTCAGGGTGGTTCCAACTCAACTTCTTCGGATTCTTCTGGACCCACGCCCAGCTCTGAGACTATCTCTGATGATGAATTCAAATCAACACTTGATGATTCCGTTTATCAGGATTTGGCCAATGAAACTTTTACTGATGATGAGGGTGGTGTCTACTCTGTAAATTCTGCAACTCCTACATTGGTTCCTTCTACACCCGCAGGTGACCTTCTCTCCACTGCCTCTTCAGCCGTTCTTACCCCAACAGTTGCTGATGATCAAGATAACTTGGCAAGCCAGCGTCTGTATACTAATTTGTCTAAACTGAGACGGTCTATCACCGTTTATTTGTTGGGAGTTCACGCATTGATAAACGTTTTAACGGTAGTTGGTATCATGGGTGATAAGTGAAGGAAACCACAGTTTTCTAATACTATCTTTTTGCTCATAGGTTTATTTATTTTAGCATCGCTTATATGTTTTCTCTTGTCATTTTCTTCTTTTTTTTGGCCGTGTTCATTATCTCAAATAATTAATATAGTATGATTCAATTTTCAATTTTTTCAATTATATGAATGTATGTTCAGAACTATTGACTATGACATGTGGTCATCTTATCATGAGAATTATATATAATGAATTGTTTCCGAGATTTAAGGATGTAGCCTTTGAAGTGAAAGGAGTAATTAAAAAACAAAAAAAATAATAATAATAATTAATTTTAAGCTAAAAAATTTAGTTCACATAAGCTTAACAATGGAAAAAAGAGTAATAAATAAGTTGGGTGGGATTTCAAACTATTTAAAGAACGTATCCGAAATCAGGATTCTGTTTATCAGTCAAGTAAGCGAATTCTATGTTTTCCATTCTCTTGTAATCATCACCTAATTCAGCCTGTCTTCTAATCCGAGCTTTGTTTTCACTCCAATATAGGTAGTAGAAAAGCACGAAACATACACCACCAACACAGTAACAAACAACCATCGCCGTAGTGGCACCCGAATAACTAGGGGCTTGACTAGATTTGAAAGTTTGAGGCCCAATAAGATTACCGGCACAGTAACCAATTAAATAAATAGTGTTAACGGTAATCTTCTTAGTATGGCCAGCCATGTTAGATGCGAAAGGGGATAAGATACAAATCATACCAACGGGTCCAACACCGAAAAGGTATAGATCAGCTAATTGAGCCTTGGCTGAAGGTGCAAAAGCTAAAAAACAGGCAGCCATAAGATTAATAGCGGTAGTGAAAATAGCAACTGGTAATCTGTGTTCAATGTATTTAGCGCAGTATGTGAAACCAATACATCCAACAAGCTGAACGCCACCACTGGGCATACCCATTAATAAACTCTTGTAAGTATCGAAACCAAAAGTTGTGTTCATCAAAATGGAACTGAAATTGGTAATACCACCGTTAGGGATATTGGCGGAAATGGCAGAAATGAAGTAAATCCAAGTTTTAATACCAGTAAATGCTTCCTTGAATTGATCCCGCTTGAAAACTTTTTTACCAAAACCTTGATTTTCAGTTCTAATCCTTTGAACTACCTGTGCTTTTCTTTTTCAGTTAAGAACCATGCTTCAGTAGGATAATCGGGGATATGGAAGAAAACAGCAATACCCAATACTATTGTGATGAGACCGGTAACGATGAAAAGAACCTTTCAAGATCTAATCGAGTAGTCAGCACCATTCTTAGCTAATCCGTAGGTAATAGCAGCGCCAAAAATAGATCCGAACCCGTTGAATGAAAATCAGATAGTCTTTTAAAAATCGTTCTTCTCTTTTATACCATTGTGAAGTTTAAATAGCAAAGGCGGGAGTGGCTGAAGCTTCAACCATACCTAGCAAAACTCTGAGAGTAATAAATCCAGCATATTGTTTAGGAACGGCGTGCATGCGAAGGATGAACCCCCAAGCAATGATGAAACAACTTACTGTTTTAGCGACAGGGAATCTTTGTAAAAAAACGAGAAGCAGGGAACACGAAGATCAAATAACCAAAATCAAACGAAGTACCAGTCCAACTAAACACGGTACCCTTCATACCCAAATCGGGGATAAGGCCCATAATAGCAGCATAAGAATTTGATGTCTTATCCATAAACTGAACTGCGTAAATAAAACATATGAGGACACATGTATAAATCAATTTTTCTTAAAAGACGTTTGCCTTCCACGGCATCAAATTCGATATCATCAGTGTGTGAATGCTTCATAGCAACATCCACGTTAGTGATATCGATCTTCTTACCAGTAGAGGAGATGATACCGGTTATGACTTCGCTAGCTAGTTTCTCATCATCGCGATTGAAAGTCTCAGAGCTTCCGACAACTGAGCTTTTACTGTCAATTTGGTGATCTGACATTTATAATTGTTAACTTCTGGTATACGGTGTATGTATATATTTTTGTGCGCGTGGGTGTGGGTGTGTGTATGTATAATGAAGGTAGAGATTTAACTATTAATTCACCCCCGAGACCATGGTGTATTTATACCCCAGGTTTCTTTTCACGAGCGCCCGTAAACCCCACAACCTTATCTGAGATAACATACCCGCAGCAAGACAAGAAACCACAAGAGCGTCAGTATTTCAGCCGAGATGCTAACTTGGTAAGGGCGAGTGGCATGGTTAGTACGTACCGATTCGAACATAAATCCCGACCAAAGGACGCATTATCAGGTTACAATAGGAGATAAGGTGTCTTAGCCGCACGCGAACGCCTTGTATCGCGCGCGCCCAGTCCCACCTGACTGGGATTAAAGTTGGTTTTAAGCACCAAAAAAAGGTTCTATTAGCAGATTGAAATTGATCTTTCAAACTGATTGGCCCCGAGTTTGTTAGTTACGTTGGCCGGGACGCAACCGTAAAAAACATATGGTGAAAATGGTGATGATGCTTTATAAACTGGATTTCTTCCCCGTCTATAGCCCCAGGACGATGACGCTATATACGTTCCCCTTAACCTGCACTAATAATTCACAACGTGCCCAGGCTTACTCACTTCATGAGTTTTGGCGCGGTTCCCCTCAACGCCGTAAATACTAGAAAAGTTCCGTGCTCGCTTTTCAATTGATGGTCATGATCAATGGCTGATTGTCTGGAGATATGAAGTGCGGAGGTTGGCCTGCATTCGGGCTTTATTCGCGCCCGACGTGAAATCCAGACTCTTTTTAGTATTCCGTAAAATGAGGTCACGCAGCACGAATATAGATTTGTATAGGGCCAAGCTGCCACTTACTAAATCTTCATGACACTGACTAGTTTTGCAATATTCGGCTTACCATTGGATATACTAATATATTAATCAGCAGTGAAGTTTATCCATAATAAAGCTTGATCTCGTAGCTTTTTCTAAATAGAATTGAAAATGTTAAAATTATAAAGATTAGCGGTTGAAATTTGATTATACAAGGAGAGGTATGATTGTAGATAACCATTATTACTGATTAATGTACTCTGTAAGAGAGCTTTTTTTCAATGGGGTGAAGCCATAAGTTTACCTCGGTTTTGAGGAGTTTTGCAAATCCGAAATTAAGGCAGCTATAACTTTTATCCTTAGAGTAACTGTAACAAGAATTCTTCAATCATTCTCTCTAGAAGCCTGAATTCGAGCTAGAGAGATAGATATATACCATCTAGAGAATTGAAAAATTCATTTTTAGTAGGAAATAAGATATATTAATTAAAATAAAAGAAATTATATTTCATTTTGTAAGATGATTATCAATTATTAATTCCATACATGTTAAAAACCTCAACAGGGGTATACTAGTCCCGTAATGTGAACAGCTTCTAATAGTGCAATCACAATTACATTGAGACTCTTTGTTCGGATGCTGGGGGTTATTATATGTTGACAGGTACTCTGCGTGAGTAAGCATTGAAATCTTAGTCAAGAACGGTGATAACGAATTATAGGTGTAAAATTTTGAGCATATTGCCAATAGTTTGCCTTCCACCGTACCATCTAGCGCTTAAGTGGCGTGTTCGAAATTAGGCAGTTGTGCGTTATAAGATATTATATTACAAGTAACCAGGTCCTCTAGACAACCCTTAAGGGCCCAGTATATAGTCTCGAGTCACGGGGCACCAACATGCTGTTTAAAATCCGCACGATCTAAAAACGCTGAACCGATCAAGGTCATCAAATTAAAGGTAGATAAAATGAGAAAGTTTACCTTGCTATGGCTTCGAGGCTTGTTTAAACTATTAACCATTACATTGAGTCGATCTAAGCGAACCAGTAAAGTATTTACGATTCTGATTGAATCGTCAGGATCATTATTATTGATTGAGTTTTGGAGCGAATTGAGTAAGCTTTCAATTTCATCAATAAGTATAAAAGGGAAAAGCGAAACCGGGGAATCGCGTATCTGAGTTTCAATACGATCAAAATACTGTGATATTATCTTATTGCTTTGGCCGAACCAGCGCGATATAAGTGAATGACACGGAATTTCCATCATTTGAAAATTCGTATAATCATTGTACATACGAATGGCGATTTGTTGACACGGTGCTTTACAGAGTAGTTTTACCAGTTCCGGGTGTTCCATAGGGAAGCACGATACGATTGAAATTAATAAAGGAGCCAAAATTATTATCATTGAGGGTCAAGGTTGAGAACCGATTTAACGTTTGTACATAAGATGTTAAATTTTTCTTAATTTTCGTATCAAATTTCAAAGGCTGTCATAATCCGTGAAACAGATTATGAAGCAATGATATAAAATCAATATCAGGCCCAGATTGGTAATCTTCGTCGGTGAGACATCGCGGTGTAGAGGTAACGGGTTTCCAGAAAGAGTAGGTGTAAAAATTTATTTCCAAACCATCGGTAAGAGGGATCAATTCATTATAATCTTCGTCACTTTGAATTTCGGCTTTATTCTCCATTGACTTTTGGCATTCGGCTATATATATCATTTCAATAATATCAGTAATTTCATTTATGTCGTTTTGGTCCACGTCCTTAACGTATAACGGCTTATTGGTGTATACAGCGGTGTAATTGCTGATTAAATATGAATTCGTAGATTGGATTAATTTGGATAGCAGGCCATCAAATGACGCATCAAAATTATCAGACAATTGAAGTTCTACATGGAGAAATTGTTTATTTGATATCAAAGTCAGGGTCTCAGTAAGCGACATGATGAATGTTGTGGAGGGAGGAGATAAGAGAAGTTTATTGAAATTTGGCGATTGCAAGTTTTATTTGAAACTTTATACTCTCTTTCTACTCAATTAAAAGAACGGTTCATATATCCTTTACTACCGCAATAACAAGAGAAGGATAGGGATCCTTTATCAAAAATAGTTTTTTCGGTTGTTTATTATTATAATAAATAAATAAAGCACACAAAAAAACACAACTTAAAGGATGTGACGGAAAAAAAACAATGTGAGAATAAATAAGGTTCGGAAGCAAATAGTAAGAGGATCTTATCTGACATATCTAAATTCAGGATTTTGCTTATCAGTTAAATCGGCGAATTCGAGATTTTCAACTTGCTTGTAACTTTCACCAGCTTCACTGGCCTTTCTTTCACGAGTTCTATTCTCGGCATAGTATGAAATGTAGATGCCAATAAGGAACACTATACAGATACAGTAACAAATTACCATAGCTAAAGTGGCTCCCGTGTATTGGGGAGCTTGTTTAGCGCTAAAGGTTTGGGGACCAATAATGTTACCAACACAATAACCGATCAAGTAAATAGCATTAACAGTAATTTTCTTAGTGTGGCCGGCAACGTTGGAAGCGAAAAGGGATAAAGCACAAGTCATAGCAATGGGACCAACGCCAAAGAGATATAAGCCGGCTAGTCTAGCTTTGGCTAAAGGTGCGAAAGCTAAAAGACAAGCGGCAACAAGATTAATACAGGAACCGAAGATAGCTACAGGTAATCTTTGTTTCAAAAAGAAGGTAGCAATACAAGCGAGACTAATACAACCAACAACCTGAACGCCACCATTGGGCATACTCATTAATAAGCTTTCCGAAGTGGAGTATTTGAAAGTTTCATTAATTAAAATAGAACTGAAATTAGTTATCCCACCGTTGGGGATATTAGCACAAAACGCGATGACGAAGAACATCCAAGTTCTGTAATCGGTGAATGCTTCCTTAAATTGATCCATTTTGAAAACCTTGTTACCAAAACCTTGGTTATTACCTCTAATCCTTTCGACAACCAAAACCTTTTCTTCTTCAGTCAAAAACCAGGCTTGAGTAGGGACATCAGGAATATGGAAAAATATAATAATACCTAACATGATAGTAATAAGACCAGTTATAAGAAACACGATTTTCCAAGCTTCAATTGAATAATTCGCGCCATTTTTAAATAATCCGTAAGCAACGGCAGCGCCAAAAATAGATCCGAACCCGTTGAATGCAAACCAAATAGCAGTTCTTAAAAATTGTTCTTCTCTTTTGTACCATTGTGAAGTAATAATAACGAAGGCAGGTGTAACAGCAGATTCCAGCATACCAAGAATAACTCTAAGAGTTTCAAAACCAGGATAGGTTTTAGGAACGGCGTGCATACATAAAACAAACCCCCAGAGAATAATGAAAGCACTCAACGTCTTGGCAACGGGAAATCTTTGTAAGATACGAGAAGCAGGGAACACAAAAATCAGGTAACCAAAGTAGAAACCAGTACCAGTCCAAGCATACATATCGCCCTTCATTCCCAAATCGGGGATAAGGCCCATGATAGCAGCATAAGAATTCGACGTTTTATCCATAAATTGAATACCATAAGTAAAGCACATAAGGGGGCACAAGTAAAGATCAATTTTTCTCAATAATCGTTTATTAGCTGCTTCATCGATTACGATACCATTTTGAACGTATTTCATGGCTTCATCAGGGTTATTGATTAAAACTCGTTCCCCTGTGGGGGACATGATTGAAGTTAGCACTTGGCCAAGCACATTTTCTTCAGTTGATTGTTGATCCCTAACGTAGTCGATGGGAAAACTTTTCTCATTATTCGCTTCGTTCGAGTGCGGGGGAGAAACCGAAGACATGGTGTATTTGTTTTCTTCTTTTTAGTTTGACTCAGGTGTTATTGAGAGAGTTTGGGAAGAAAAGCGGGTGGATTAGTAGGTTATAGAGAAGGAAAGAAAGGAGGAAAAAATGACACGAAGGGAATACTATTTATGCCCCGGCGTTTGCCAGAAATAATTAGTTATCCCCTCTTTATCTTATCGTTGCTATCCTCAATTCCGCGGAATTTCAATAAATAGCTTCAGCGAGGTGATACTGCAGGATAAGAAAGATAAGCTCCGAGATGTATGGTCACCCACCACTAGGCCACAGCGGGATAAGACATTCAAAGATCTTCGACACACACTATTATTCAGCCCCTGAGAGATGGGGCTGGGCAGGTCTATTGGTGCTTTTAAATAGGCTAATAAAGTTTAGCGTGGGGTAATTGCTTTCCTTGGACAATTTGCGGGGTTGACACAAAGATTTGTATTATCCTGTAACAACCGCGGCTTTAATAACCGCATCAAGTAATAAATAAGTTCAAAATAAATTTCTTCTAAAGACCAAAATAAATACATAAAAATAAATAATAAACAATAATAAACAATAAATAATAAACATTCTTTGAAAACGGTTCAAGAGAACATTTTTTGTAATAAGCGAGTAATCGATTTACATAGCGTATCTGAAATCGGGATTTTGTAAATCGGTTAAATCAGCAAATTCAAGGTTTTCAACCTTCTTGTAGTTTTCGCCAAGTTCTGCTTGAACCTTATCACGCTTATGGTTATCATTCCAGTATAAGAAGTAAAGTAAACAGTAAGCTAAAGTAGCGATAATATAACAAACAACCATAGCCAGTGTGGCATCGGTGTATTGTGGGGCCTCATTAGCTCTAAAGGTTTGGAGGTCAACAATGTTACCAACACAGTAGCCTATCAAGTAAATAGCATTAACCGTAATTTTCTTAGTGTGGCCTGCGGTATTAGATGCGAAAAGTGATAAAATACAAATCATACCAGTGGGTCCAATACTGAAGAGGTATGAATCCGCTAATCTAGCCTTGGGAAGAGGTGCCCATGGTAGCATGCAAGTAGCAATTAAACAAATCACGGTTGTGAAATTAGCGTATGGTAATATATGCTTGGAATATGAAGCCAAGTAGGCAATACCGATGCAACCAACTAATTGATAGCACCTTGAATCATACCCATTAACGAACTATTTAATGCAGTGAACTTAAAGGTTTCTTTCATAAGAATGGGTGAGAAATTGGTAATACCACCATTGGGGATATTGGCAGAGAGAGCAGCAACAAAGTAAGCCCAAGTTTTAATATCAGTAAATGCTTCTTTGAATTGATCCCACTTGAATTCTTTATTACCAAAACCTTGGTTATTAGTTCTAATTCTTTCAACAACAAGAACCTTTTCATGTTCGGTTAAGAACCAGGCATTAATAGGATAATCGGGGATGTGTAATAGCTTGGCAGTATCGAAAAACACAGTAATAAGACCAGTAACAAGGAATAAAATTTTCCATGCTTCAATACTGTATGAATCAGCATGAAACGCTAAGTCATAAGCAACAGAAGCGCCAAGAATACTACCAATACCGTTAGAACCAAACCAAATAACAGTTCTAAGAAATTGTTCTTCTCTTCTGTACCATTGTGATGTAAGAACAACGAAGGCAGGTGTAACATCAGATTCCAGCATACCAAGAATAACTCTAAGAGTTTCAAAACCAGGATAAGTTTTAGGAACGGCGTGCATACATAAAACAAACCCCCAGAGAGTAATGAAAACACTCTGAATGTGGAATTATTTTCCCTGATTACCGGCCGGCCGTTGGAGCGGGAGTGTCCCGTAAGGTTTGTCCAGTCACAGTGATAAATGCCGAGACGCGACCCTTGTGCAGCGATTACCACTGATAGCGCGAGTGCGGGGCCAGCGGTCGATCGAATTGGGAAACTAATCCCGCGCAAAAGTCAGATCCTCAGTCAAACGGCGCCAGTATCGCAGCTGTTCATTGGTCCTGCCTCGCGGGATGATTAGTGTCCTTGAGGCGCTGCGTCATTGGCCACCAATCGTCCCCGGATTTGCGGCGCTGCGCAGTTGGGGACCGATGAAAGGGTTGGCGCTCACTGGGGCGCCCCACACGCCCCCCCCGGATTCTAACCATTTTGGGCTCAGCATTTTCCTATCTTATCGCATTGCCCGACGGTCACGGTCTTGGTACCATAGCCGCTTCGGCCGGTTTTCCCTGGGCATACACTAGGTGAGTGAGCCAGCGTTATCAAACCAATGAGGATATAGCCGTTGAGCGTTGTTCTACGTGAATTTTTCTTCTTTTCGTTTTTCGTTTTTTAATGTACATTTTCGCCTAGTCCTTACGTAAAGAAATCATAGCATTGTAATGCTCATGCAAGACCGATCCTCGGTCCAGCGTTCTGTAAACTCAAGAATTCCTTGTCTTCGTTATTGGTTGCCAATCTCCTTAGAGATGGTTCTTTGTTGTCTTGGGTGATTCTCCTCTTTCTTCATACTATGGTTTCATCTATAAAGTTACTCCTCGATTTTAGTTTCCGGTCCGTATTTAAGGTTTCGTTTGTGGGTAATCCATTTACTTTACCATCCGAACCGGATCCCCATTTCTGTCATTTATTCTCGTAAATGGCCGGGTTAAATAATTTATGCAATATCTCGGCAATTATCAAACCTAACTGATCTGCTAATTACCAGGCTCACGCCACTTACCCCTCAAACTACTGCATGATTTTTTTGCAGAATCGCACGCGGGTAGAAGCCATTCACGAAATTATCTAACGAGAACATATCTATACAAGAAAGTAAACATTTATCTATGTCAGCCAACTAACACCAGAAGTATAATCTTTGCATAAAGTATAAGTTTTATATTCTTTATTGTGTAAATCACCAATAAACACAAGTCTACTTAGTTTTTAACTCAATCCATATCAGTCGTTTCATATATGATTAGATTTTATCTTTCTATTTATCCTTTTAAAGCCATTCTATCATTATTTTACAAGATTTTAAAAATTACATCAAAATCTTAATTCATGGTGAGTCGTTTCATTCATACCTTTTTACTTTTATCTGAGTAAGGCATCGTAACCAGAGTTGGCCATACCTCCGCCACTACCCATATTACTACCACCACTATCATTAGCTTTATCATCGTTTCGGCAAGAAAACCAAAAGGACATACAAAGAACTGCACCGCAAGCTGTCAAAGCTCCAAAGACAATAATCATATTTGGATCATAAGTGAATGGGAAAATTAATAAAAGACTAAGTAAACTACCCAAGGCATTAGTAAGTAAGAAAAGGGCCATTATTGAACTTTTCATTGTTTCAGGGGCTTTCTTATAAGAGTACTCTAACCCAGAAATCGAAGCTAAAACTTCACTAATAGAAATGAAAATGTAAATGGGTAATTGCCATAAAATATGAACATCATTAGCCATTGTACCGTGATGTGAAGCAGAACAATGTCTGTCACCCGGACGTTCGAAACATGGACCAGTACGATAAATTACTGATTGAAGAATTGTCGCGTATACCATCGCTAAGAATGCGAATCCGAACCCCCATGCCATACGACGAATTGGTCCAAATGATGTACGACGTTGGCTTAACTTGGGGTAAATGAATTTACCGAAAACAGGAATCAATAATAAGAGAATAACCGAATTAATGTTGGTCATCATTTCATTAGGGAGATTGTGGTTATTCATTGATCCAGCTTGTTGAATAAGGGTAGTGGTCATTTGATTGAAAATTAACCAATAAACGGGGAAAAATAAGAACACCTTACAGGCCTTGATTGTCTTGAAAACTTCTGCAATAAACGAAGGTGAATACTGTAACTTATTAGAGTGCACTACCTTGTCGTAGTCGAATCTATGCTTGACGGTACTGAAAAATATTTTGAAACTGTCGCTAATAACTGATCCCACAATTGGGGACTTAATATGCCTATTTTTAAGATAAATTAATGCAGCGACGGCAATCAAGAAAAATAATCCTGGTAATAAGAAGGCAGCCCAAAAGTCGACCTTGTATTCTAATTCTGTAGTAGCCATAGCCGATAATGAGCCTAAGTTAATGCAAAAGAAAAAAACCATGAAAAAGCTACGAATTGTCACATCAGGATCAACAATAACTCTTTCGCCCGATTTCAGTACCTTGATATACTTCTTCTTGTTGGTATATTGATCAGCGGCTAATGGTCCAACATTGGGCTTGATGCCACCTGTACCGATTCCGATAAACACCATGGAAATAATTAAGCCAGAGAACCCTCTCAAATAAGATAATGCCTCGGGGGTTGAAGTTACATTCAAAATGAACAAACCAAATAGATAGGCAGCTGCGAAGAAACAGATTGTCAAATATTTACCAAAAAAGATATCAGCAATAATACCACCGAAAATTGGCGTAATGTAACACCATAATTGAAATGCTACCTTCATGCCAATAGCAATGCTTCGTCCGAGAGCTAAGGCACCGGGGTGAGTACCACCACGCGGTTGTTGCATATAGTTTTGTAACGGAGCTGAGACACCAAAGTAAGCGAATCTTTCACATAACTCTACCAAGATGATAATATATACCGAAAAAGGGAAACTGTCAGAAACTCGGCGAAGTGTCTGTAAATCCATGTCTGAAATTCCATCAGTACCCTCAGTTTCATTATCATCATCGTTAATCATGAAATTATCTTCGTCATCCAAGTTGTAGCCATAGTCGTCATTGTTTAAGTCGTTTAAATCATTATCTGTTTCATCATTATAATTAAAGCTCTCCAGCGAGATTCTATCCTCGCCAGTTAAGTTTCGGCTGTTCGGCATTGTGGCAATATAAAATGAGTCAGCGCAAATGGTTGAAAGGTCCTTTTAATATAATTGCTTTCAAGTTACTTTATATCGGATAATCAATAGCGTCGTGAAATCAAACTCCTGGAAATGAAGGATGTGTGTAGTTAGTTATTCGAAACAGAATTAAGAATAATAACCAGTGCTATTGTTTAGCTAATCGAAAGAGAGAAAGGTCAATGAGGTTTGGTTTTGAAAACTACCGTGTTCAAATGCGGTTATGAATTAAACTAGAAAATTACGAGAAATCTTCAGCTTGGCTTTTTTTGGTTTTTTTAGGGTGAGGGCAAGGGCACATGTAAGCTTGGCATACATAAGCTCAATGATGACGAAGGCGTTTTGCCAGCTATTAATTATCGCCGTTTGGTGGGGATGGAATATATATCGCAAATTCGTACATATATATATATATATTTATATCTGTATATTTATCATATTTATTAATTGAGAATATATCCAAAATATAAATCCAAGCACAACCATTTGGCCTAACTGAGATAGATCTGCGGGGCAGAAGATCTTATCACGATAATATTTGCTTTCTATATTCCATCAGATAAAAATTTTTAATTGCCGGGACTGCATCTTCCGTCCCGCCGCATGACGTTAGATTCGGCCACTTTGCGGCAATCCAGATTCAATGGAAGGGATCTATCTTTTTATAAGAATGAATTAAGAGTAGTGTTTAAAAATTGATTTGTTTTTCGTTTCAACATAAGTAGTAAAAAAAATAGCATATACATGATGCAACCAGAAAAAAAAATTTACACTCCCGCAATTTAGCTGTAGAGTAGTAGTAAAAAAACATATCGTCACAGACAGGATTCGAACCTGCGAAGGTAAAACCCATTGCCTAAACTGCTTCAATTTGGAATCAATAGCAGGGCAACGCCTTAACCACTCGGCCACTGGGACTTTTTTACAATGAAGATTTTATGCATAACTTATAGGGGCTTTTAAATGTTACCCTGCTGCTTGTAAAGATCTATAGATTCTTTCATTATCTAATCACTGATATAAGTCACGGTGGCTTAGGTCATCAATCCCAATTGGAGAAGATTTACATACAAATCTCGTTAGCTAGATCCTATCCTAATTCACTCCCTAGTGAATTACCCTTTTTTATTATAACTATATATATATCCCTACAAGTCTAGCTCTTATGCTACGGTAATATATTATTACACCCCTTAACTCTATTCCTCAACAAACCCCTATCGGCCTTTACCTATTCATATTAACTAAATTAGAGAACCTTAACTAGGCTTCGC